>JBBPBX010009730.1:15473-45293 GCA_038048925.1 Garcialebias charrua | reverse complement strand
TTTCCACCAAAGAAGTGGGTCTCCATTCCGTGGAATCGGCTTCTCCTCTGAGTACCGCCGCAGTTCGATGATGGCATCAGTGCCAGCTGTGCGATGCTGCTGCGTTGCCAGGATCTGAGTATCAAACTCAGCCCATATGCCAACTTTTGCTGCAGGTGGGGATGGAGAAGTGCCTGCAGAGTTGTGTGAGGTAGTTGCAACAGGAACTGTTGTGGTGCTGATGGCAGAGTTTATGCCTGGCTCAGGAGCTGGGTCTGAAGTTTGGCCTAATGATTGCATTTCAGCAATGAGTCGCTTTTTTAATGTTTCAACATTTGTCGTGTCCCTGAACACAAAGTTTTTAAATCTTGTGTCCAGATAGGTGCTGCTACCTAGACTGTAAATGGCTTCAATGTCCAGATAGGTGCTGCTACCTAGACTGTAAATGGCTTCAATACCTCTGAAGCGGTGCTGGCAATGTTCTGACAGCATAGCAGCTAGCTGGCTGCCTTGTGCCTCCAGATGTGCAGTTGCTCTCATAAGCAATGTAACCAGGGGGATCACCTTTGAAACGGATACATGTTTTTCAGATGATATTTCCCTAGTTACTTCTTCAAATGGTCTCAAGGCATTTAGGGAGAGACCAACTATGGCCCAGTCTTCCTCACTCAAGCATAGTGAGTTCTTTCCAAGCAGGCAAAGGACAGTAGTAACTGCTTCCTTTTGCTCACACAGTCTCTCAAACATGTAAAACACTGAGTTCCAGCGTGTTTCAACCGATTGTATCAGTTTGTGCTCTGGAAATTTCAGTTGTTTCTGTACTTCCTTTAGCTTCTCTGTTGCATGCGTGCTGTGGTGAAAAAATGAAACTATAGCACTGCATCGCTGTTGGATGTCAAGAAGCCCAGGGAGTTTCTTAATAGAGTCTTTCACTACCAAGTTTAATGTATGTGCAAAACATGGGTAATGTGTCCAACCAGCTTTGCGTACAGCAGCAACCATATTGGCACCATTATCTGTGACCACAGCCTTAATTTTGTCAGTTATGCCCCATTCTGCTGCGATTCTTCTCAAAGTTGAGCAAATATTGTCAGCACTGTGCCTTTCTGAGAAGCTACTGGTTTCTAGCACATATGTTAGCATTTTCCAGTTCTCATCAATAATGTGGCATGTGACAGTTAAAAAGGCCTCAGTGGCTCTTGATGTCCACATGTCAGTTGTCATCACAACAGTTTCAGCAGCATCTATACATTTTTTCACCTTTGCATGACAGTCTTCATACATTGAAGGTATATTTTCCCGCATGAAAAATCTTCTGCTTGGAAGTCTGTAGCTGGGATCCAGTGTGTTCACAAAACGTCTGAAACCGTCCTGTTCAACCACAGAGAGAGGTTGTAGGTCCCTCACGATCATCTCTGAAATGCTCCTGGTGATGTCCATGGATCTTTGTGAATTATCTAGATAAAATGACAAAATGTTTCAGATAAAAAAAATCTGTAACTAAATAAATTGCTGAATCATAGTTACAATAAAAGACAAAAGTATCAAAACTCTGGCTTAAAGCTGCACCATGTAACTTTGTAGTGCAGTCTGTAACTTTTCAAACAATACATTTTTAACATATTTCTTCACTCTGTCACTATCTACTGACAAACTGATGTTAGACAAAGTAATCTCTGAAAAAAACTATAGTCCCCTTGCTTCTCTATCAGCATTTATAAAAACACTAAAAACACAGAGTGACCAGGACAATGACAGCCAATAAAAACAGAGTTTGTAACCAGCCAATTAAAAACAGAGCTTGAATTTGAATCAGCCAATAAAAACAGAGCTTGAATTTGAATCTCAGCAGAGCCTCCCCCTCAGAGCCATATATGGCTCTGAGGGGGAGGGATCAGAATGCTTTGCCTGTTGAAAATATTTCTAAGTCCTGTGCTCTACAGAAAGTTACATAGTGCAGCTTTAAATAAGTAAATTAGTTTTACTTCAGCAGTTAAACACAACATGCTTTTTTATATTTAGTCACGTTCATATTTTAGGTTTTGAAATAGGCCTATACACATGTAATATGTTGAATGCATTATAATAGTTAGTAATCGCTCTATTGCATCTCTGATCAACATTTAAACTGTAACAAACATTACTTTACACTGGAAATTACCTGGATATTGATGCTTTGGCTGAAAAGCCTCTGCCAGAGACCTCTGTCTCGGTTTGGATGGTCTGGAATTTTCTTCATCCTCCTTCATCCTTTTTTGCAGGCCTGACATTTCCCCAGGATGAATTGTTTTTATGTGTTTATGGAGGTTAGTGGTGTTACCACAATGGCGAATAAGTTTCCTGCACACATCACATGTGGCCGTTTCCTTATCCACTGCAGTGAATAACATCCACACAGCGTTTCTCTTTCTCTCTGCCATCTCTGCTGCTTCTGCTGCTACTGCGCGCGCAGACCGCAGAGTGCGCGCTCTCAAATACCTACCTACAGCAGGGGGAGGGGCACAGTTTGCGTGTGTGCCGGCCGGAGCGAGCCGGAGCGAGCGAGCGCGACAACAAAGCATAGATTCCACAGCGCTAGTATCGATTCGATACCAAGTACCACCTTGGTATCGATAGTATCGATACTAGAATCGATACGCCCACCCCTAGAGGAAAGGTGAGTGGGTTAAATAATATCAAACATGTTAGAAAGAAAGGAAAAACGAGATGGATGGAGGAGCAGAGAGGGAAAGTGAAGAATGTTATGCTTTTATATACTTATACTGATTGAAACTATTTTACAAATGGTATAAATCGCAACTGTTTTTATGTGCTATAATCAAGTGTTTATGCAATCATGTGATTGCCTTACAGTAGCTTAGCCTTAGACAATATATTATCACACACAAGTAAGACTTAGATTTAGACTTAGACTCGTTCACCGGGGTTCACCCCGGTGAACGAGAGAGTAGCCTCCCTTCGCCTACGTGTGGGGGGACGGGCTCTGACTGTTGTTTGTGCCTATGCGCCGAACGGCAGCTCAGACTACCCACCCTTTTTGGAGTCCTTGGAGGGGGTATTGGAGAGTGCGCCTCCTGGGGACTCCCTTGTTCTACTGGGGGACTTCAACGCTCACGTGGGCAATGACAGTGAGACCTGGAGGGGTGTGGTTGGGAGGAACGGCCCCCCTGATCTGAACCCGAGTGGTGTTCTGTTGTTGGACTTCTGTGCTCGTCATGGATTGTCCATAACGAACACCATGTTCAGGCATAAGGGTGTCCATATGTGCTCTTGGCACCAGGACACCCTAGGTCGCAGTTCGATGATCGACTTTGTTGTCGTCTCATCTGATCTGCGGCCGCATGTCTTGGACACTCGGGTGAAGAGAGGGGCGGAGCTGTCAACTGACCACTACCTGGTGGTGAGTTGGCTCCGATGGTGGGGGAGGATGCCGGTCAGACCTGGCAGACCCAAACGTATTGTGAGGGTCTGCTGGGAACGTCTGGCAGAGTCTCCCGTAAGACGGAGCTTTAACTCCCACCTCCGGGAGAGCTTTGAACACGTTCCGAGGGAGGCGGGGGACATGGAGTCCGAGTGGGCCGTGTTCCGCGCCTCTATTGTCGAGGCAGCTTATCGGAGCTGTGGCCGCAAGGTTGTTGGTGCCTGTCGTGGTGGCAACCCTCGAACCCGGTGGTGGACACCGGCAGTGAGGGATGCTGTCAGGCTGAAGAAGGAGTCCTATTGGGCCTTTTTGGCTTGTGGGACCCCGGAAGCAGCTGATAGGTACCGGCAGTCCAAGCGGCATGCGGCTCGGGTGGTTGCTGAGGCAAAAACTCGGGCGTGGGAGGAGTTCGGAGAGGCCATGGAGAATGACTTCCGTACGGCTTCGAGGCGATTCTGGTCCACCATCCGGCGTCTCAGGGGGGGAAAGAGGTACGCGACCAACACCATTTATGGTGGGGGTGGCGTGCTGCTGACCTCAACTCGGGATGTTGTGAGTCGGTGGGCGGAATACTTCGAAGACCTCCTCAATCCTACTGGCACGTCTTCCACTGAGGAAGCGGAGCCTGGGGACTTTGGGTCGGGTTCTCCGATCTCTGGTGCTGAGGTCGCCGAGGTGGTTAAAAAGCTCCGCGGTGGCAAGGCTCCGGGGGTGGATGAGATTCGCCCGGAGTTCCTTAGGGCTCTGGATGTTGTAGGGTTGTGTTGGCTTACGCGACTCTGCAATATCGCGTGGACATCGGGGGCAGTTCCCTTGGATTGGCAGACTGGGGTGGTGGTTCCCCTATTCAAAAAGGGGGACCGTAGGGTGTGTTCCAACTATAGGGGGATCACACTCTTAAGCCTCCCTGGTAAGGTCTATTCAGGGGTTCTGGAGAGGAGGGTCCGTCGGATAGTCGAACCTCGGATTCAGGAGGAGCAGTGTGGTTTTCGTCCTGGTCGTGGAACACTGGACCAGCTCTACACCCTCAACAGGGTCCTGGAGGGTGCGTGGGAGTTTGCCCAACCAGTTTACATGTGCTTTGTGGACTTGGAGAAGGCATTCGACCGCGTCCCTCGGGGGGTTCTGTGGGGGGTACTCCGGGAGTATGGGGTACCAGGCCCTTTGATAAGGGCTGTTAGGTCCCTGTACGACCGGTGTCAGAGCTTGGTCCGCATTGCCGGCAGTAAGTCAGGCTCGTTTCCGGTGAGAGTTGGACTCCGCCAAGGTTGCCCTTTGTCACCGATTCTGTTCATAACTTTTATGGACAGAATTTCTAGGCGCAGCCAAGGTGTTGAGAGGATCCGTTTTGGTGACCTTAGAATCGCTTCTCTGTTTTTTGCAGATGATGTGGTCCTACTGGCTTCATCAGTTCGTGATTTACAACTTTCACTGGAGCGGTTTGCAGCCGAGTGTGATGCGGCCGGGATGAGGATCAGTTCCTCCAAATCCGAGGCCATGGTCTTGAGCCGGAAAAGGGTAGCATGCCCTCTCCGGGTCGGGGAGGAGGTCCTGCCCCAAGTGGAGGAGTTTAAGTATCTCGGGATCTTGTTCACGAATGAGGGAAAACTGGAGCGTGAGATCGATAGGCGGATAGGTGCAGCGTCCGCAGTGAAGCGGGCGCTGTACCGGTCTGTCGTGGTGAAGAGAGAGCTGAGTCAAAAGGCAAAGCTCTCAATTTACCGATCGATCTACGTTCCCACCCTCATCTATGGTCATGAGCTTTGGGTTATGACCGAAAGAACAAGATCTCGGATACAAGCGGCTGAAATGAGTTTTCTCCGCAGGGTGGCTGGACTCTCCCTTAGAGATAGGGTGAGAAGCTCAGTCATCCGGGAGGGACTCGGAGTAGAGCCGCTGCTTCTCCACATCGAGAGGAGCCAGTTGAGGTGGCTCGGGCATCTGGTTAGGATGCCTCCTGGACGCCTCCCTGGTGAGGTGTTCCGGGCATGTCCCACCGGGAGGAGACCCAGAGGAAGACCCAGGACACGCTGGAGGGACTATGTTTCTCGGCTGGCCTGGGAACGCCTTGGGATTCCCCCGGAGGAGCTGCTCCAAGTGGCTGGGGAGAGGGAAGTCTGGGCCTCCCTACTTAGGCTGCTACCCCCGCGACCCGACCCCGGATAAGCGGAAGAAGATGGATTGATGGATGGATGGATGAAGTAAGACTTACTGCATTTGCTAAAAATCATCTGAACATTAAACAAGGTGAATGCAAGCAAACGTCTGGACATGTAACAGCTCTTAGGCTTTTGCTTTATTTAGCTTTTAGCTAGCCTTCTGCTACATTTAGCCATCTCTATGCTACTTTCACCTTTTAGCTAAAGTTTAGCTACTTCTAACTTTTAGCAAGTGATTCTCTTCTTTAACTTTTAACTAGTGTTCATCTTTTTTATCTTTTAGCTCGTGTTGTGTATCAGCTTCAGCTTGTTCGGCTGGTTTCAGCAGACTCTTTCAGCTCAGCGTTCAGTTTCACAAACGAGAATTATTTTTACAAACTGATCCTGACGCTGCAGAGAAAAGCAGCTGAAGAAAATGCATCGATGGATTCAAACTACTCTGTCATGAGTTCAGAAGAGGAACATCAAAGTCAAAGTCAACTTTATTGTCAGATCTGCAATATGTACTGTACAGGACATACACAGGACCGAAATTGCGTTTCTCTCAGTCCCTCGGTGCAACAGTAAACATCTAAACATTGAAACATCTAAACATTGAAACACTGAAACATATAATAATAGACATAAGCATAAAATAGTAAAACATGTAGCTGAACTACATTTCCCATGAGCATTAGCTCCAGCAGCTGCTGCCTCATGGGAGATGTAGTTGTTGAAGGCTCAGTGAAGCTTTGTGGTGGATGTTTCCTGAAATGAGGAGGTGTTCAGATGGTGTGGACAGAAAGTGACAGGAACATGTTGAAGCTTTAAAAATCATCTCAACATGAACTGTGTGACAGACTTTTAGAACAGAGGCTGAGTTCAGACTTCAGCAGGAACTCTGCTTCCACCTGAACTTCTCCACACGTCTCACTGAAGCATGAACTGTGTGACAGACTTTTAGAACAGAGGCTGAGTTCAGACTTCAGCAGGAACTCTGCTTCCACCTGAACTTCTCCACACGTCTCACTGAAGCATGAACTGTGTGACAGACTTTTAGAACAGAGGCTGAGTTCAGACTTCAGCAGGAACTCTGCTTCCACCTGAACTTCTCCACACGTCTCACTGAAGCATGAACTGTGTGACAGACTTTTAGAACAGAGGCTGAGTTCAGACTTCAGCAGGAACTCTGCTTCCACCTGAACTTCTCCACACGTCTCACTGAAGCATGAACTGTGTGACAGACTTTTAGAACAGAGGCTGAGTTCAGGACTTCAGCAGGAACTCTGCAAACACCTGAACTTCTCCACACGTCTCACTGAAGCACGTGGACTTCTTGTGAGTCAAGTGTTGGTCAGTTCAGAGAAACATCTTCCTGGATGTTCTTCTTCTTCTCTCCTCTTCATGTTTGTGGGGATTTAAGGGCCGTTAGAAGCTCCTGCAGCTGAGTGGAACATCTGGACCTGAGATGTGGAGCAGGTTCTGTGGACAGAACTCAGCAGAACCAACGTTTGAGAGGCTGCACTCAGAGTGGGAGACTCTGAAGAACGTTGCTGAGCTTCAAACAGACACAGAGTCCAGGAGAGAATTAGTTTCTACTTCCTGAACGTTTCTCCACTGCAGCCAGATGTTGGTCAGCTGAACATCTGCAGAAACAGGAGACATGTTTGTCCTCTCCTGTTCACTTCAGCTGTTCTGATGCTGGACACAATTAAAGGCCTGGCAGTCCTTGAAATAATGCATGGCCCGCCACCTTTCATCTTTCTTTTAGACTAAGATCAGATCAAGTTCGAGTCAAACCTGTAAAATAATGATTAATTAATTAATGTGTTTGTTTGTTTGCATTGTTTCAGTCCACTTCCTCAGCAGTTCGTGGTGGTAATGCACCACTACCAGTGTCGTGTAACAGGGTTGTTGTTTAATTAATTTGATCAAAATGTATCATATTTATAATATTTTTCTTGTTTAGCAGAAAAGTTTATCTAGTAGTTATTAGAAATGTTTCTTTTAATCTTTGTGGAAACTCCAGGTTCCTTTTGTTTGTGTAGTGACGACGCCCCGGGAGTTTGTACAACACATTTTACCCACTGTCTTACATTTGTAAATGTCTGTGTTGCAGATGTTAAAATTCATTCGCAAGCTGTGTGCGAAGAATTCATGCTGCCAACAGCACTGCAGGGCTGTGAACAGGCTCGTGACTTTCCCTTTAAAGAAAAGGCAAACCCTTTACCAGGTAAGTGTTGGAAAATCATTCATGATTATTTTTGATACCTAATATTACAAGTGAGTATGGGGGAACCCAATATGGTGTCACCTCCTGATGAGAAACCTGCTAAGTTTTATTAATTTTATTAAGAATGACTTTCCCACAGACCAAATTGGTATTGGTAACTCTAAATTGTCCCTAGGTGTGAGTGAGAGAGTGAATGGTTGTTTGTCTCGTTTGTCTCTATATGTGGCCCTGTGATGGACTTGCGACCTGTCCAGGGTGCACCCCGCACCTTGCACTGTGATTGCTGGATATGGGCACCGGCGACCCCCGTGACCCAAAATGGAAGAAACGGGTAAAGATGATGGATGGATGGATGGATGGATGGATGGATGGATGGATGGATGGATGGACTTTCCCAGTAGCCCAACAGCACATGACTTCTTGTCCAATATGTCTCTGATCATTAGCATAACACAGTATTTATGTTAGCTCTATTTGTTTGGCAGGAAGAAAGCTGAACATTGGCTTCACCACCAGGGCTAAGCTGAACAAGTTGCTAGATGATGGAGAATATGGAAAGATAAGGTAAAGCTTATTTTTTAACACCAAGAACACAGTAGAAATAGCCTCTCAATTATTACTGATACCTCTGACCACTTGAGGAATTCCAGCTGTTCCCAGCTTTTTGTGTGAACACACAGTTCAAAACACTTAAAATTCAATTGTTTTCAACACTTCTTACCATTTAGTCAGAGTCAGAGAGAGTCAGAGAGTCTTTATTGTCATTTACACCGCATGTGGTACATGTGATGAAAACGAGATTATGTACACAGGGTCCCAGTTACATCTAACAACAAATGCAAGAGAAAAACAGTAATAACATCTAGGATTAACTAAGAGAGACATCAGCTAGTAATACACTAAGCCCTAATGTAGTAGAAAAACATCATTATAAACAGCAGCACGAACATGAGTCATTATGAGCAGATGGTCACAGATGAACGCAGCAACAAGAAACAGATCAGCATCAACATGATGTGATATTTTGCAGTGTTTATTCTTATTATTTATTTATTCATGAGTCTGACAGCCTCAGGGTAGAAGCTGTTCCTCAGTCTAGTGGTTCTACATTTGATGCTCCTCAACCTCCGTCCTGAGGGGAGTGGGGCAAAGAGTGAGTGTGCTGGGTGAGTGAGGTCTTTCATGATGCAGGTGGCTCTTTTTCTGCATCTGGAGGTGTAAATGTCTGTGAGGCACTGTATTTATGTTTTGTTGCTGTTTTGCTGTTGATATGTACATTTTCTGCTAAACCCACTGGAAAATGAAGAATGTCTCTAACTTTTCTCTTGTCGTTTTTCATTTCATTCATTTCATTTCATTTATTCATTTATATAGCACTTTACACAACCACGGTGGTGGTGACCAAAGTGCTTAACAAAAAACAGTGCAGTACTTAAAAAGACAGATTAAAAATCAAGAAAAACACAACATAAAAGCAAAAATAAAACCAGAAATGTCACCACATATTTAATTACTAAAAGCCAGTTTGAATAAAAAAGTCTTAAGCTTTGATTTAAAAGGGCCAAGTTCAGTAATCTGGCGTAGCTCAAGTGGGAGTGTATTCCAGAGTCGAGGTGCGGCCGCAGAAAAGGCACGGTCACCCCAACGTTTATATTTTGTCCGTGGAACAGAGAGCAAGAGTTGGCTATCTGACCTCAGAGACCTGGAGCGGGCGGGGAAACTTAACAACTCCGTTATATAAGTAGGAGCGAGGCCATTCAGAGCTTTAAAAACAAATAATAAAAGTTTAAAATCTATCCTAAAACGGACAGGAAGCCAATGTAGTGAGAATAAAACAGGTGTGATGTGGTCCCATCTAGGAGTGTTGGTTAAAAGGCGAGCTGCTGCATTCTGAACAAGCTGGAGGCGGCTCAGTGTTGACTGAGGCACACCAACATACAGAGCGTTACAATAATCGAGCCTAGAACTGATAAAAGCATGAACAGCCTTCTCCAAGTCACAACGGTTTAAAAAGGGTTTGACCTTTTTTAAAAGACGTAAATAAAAAAATCCAGACCGGACAACAGAGGCGATGTGTTTGTCAAAATGTAAAGCCTTATCAAAGGTCACTCCAAGGTTTTTCACACTGTCACTGAAGTTAATATTCACATTTCCCAGGCCAGTTGCATCTTTGTTACCAAATAAAATCCATTCTGTTTTACTGTCATTTAAAAATAGGAAGTTATTGTTTAGCCAATGTTTGATTTCAGAGATGCAGTCAAAGAGAGAACACATTGGGTTACTGGATCCAGGCCTTAATGGTAAATAGATCTGCAAATCATCTGCATAAAAATGAAAGTTGACATTGTGTTGTCTTATAATAGATCCAAGTGGCAACAGGTACAAGGAAAAGAGCAGAGGGCCCAAAATGGAACCCTGGGGCACCCCACACAGAAGAGGGGCTGTAGAGGAAGAGTAGCCATTGAGCAAGATAGAGAAAGTCCTATCAGATAAATAGGACGTGAACCACTTCAGGGCCGTGCCACGAATCCCAACAAAATCATGGAGGCGAGACAGAAGGACAGAGTGGTCCACAGTGTCAAAGGCTGCTGTGAGGTCGAGAAGCACCAGAGCTACTGGGCATCCAGAGTCAACTGACTGAGCTATGTCGTTATGAACTCTCAGCAATGCAGATTCTGTGCTATGCCGGGATCTAAAACCAGATTGAAATTTATCAAGGAGTGTGCTTTTTTCCAAAAAAGGCTGAATTTGCATAAGAACGATTTTTTCTAAAACTTTGGAGAGGAAGGGTAAATTAGAAATGGGTCTAAAATTAGATAAAACCAAGGGATCAAGATTTGTTTTTTTGAGAAGGGGGCGGACTGTTGCATGTTTAAAAGCAGAAGGCACAACTCCAAGGGACAGACATGAATTGAAAAAAGCAAGAAGATAAGGACCAATAATATTAAATACCTCTTTCAATAATCTAGTGGGGATGAAATCAGTGGGGCAGTTAGTGGGTTTAACAGATTTAACTATTTTGTCCAAGAGGGAATATGACACTGGTTCAAACTGTTCGAATAAAGCAGAACCAGCAGAGATAGGTGAAAACTCAGAAACAGAAGTAGCAGGTGCACCTGTGGCTTGTCTAACTGATGCAACTTTATCAATAAAAAATGATAGAAAGTTCTCACAGGTGGAGGCTGAGGCATCAGGTAAGACTGAGGTGGGTGGATTTAAAACAGAGTTAATTGTATTAAATAACACCCTGGGGCAATGGCTACTGTTTGTGATGACATTAGATAGAAATTGTGATTTTGCATCATTATTCATTCATTCATTCAAGTTTATTTGATCAAGGACAGTACAATAAACAATGTTACATGTTAAAAACGAAGCAACCGTTGTCTTGCACAAAGGTTTTCTAGCCACAGGCTAATTTGCAAACCCAGTCCTTGGTTGGACTTTTCTATAAAAACAGCTAAAATAAAATTAAAATTTAATTAAGATTAAACAGTTCCCTATATAAAAACATCTAAAACGGATCTCTGATACAAAACTAGAGTTTTCCTTAATAAAACCAAATAATCATGTTGCCTGTCATGCTTCCACTGTCTTTCAGCTCTTCTACATTGCCTCCTGAGTTTACATGCAGTAGGATTTTTCAGCCAAGGCTCAGCTCTGTGTTTAGAATGTCTGAACTTGACTGGAGCAATAGAGTCCAGGATCCCACTGCAGGTTTCAGAAAACAGTGACAAAAAATCTTTGGGACACAGAGAAACATCAGGACCAACTGAATAAAACTGTGAGTCCATAAAAGCCGTGGTGAACTGTCCGGCACTGGCTGAGGTGAGACAGCGGCGATGACAACCCGCAGCCAGAGGCCTCCTGGCCGGTTGTGGGGCTGTAAATTGGAAAAAAATAGGGAAATGATCCGAGATGGCAGACTCAGAAATTTCACAGTGAGAAATGGACAGTCCATGAGAAATAATAAGGTCCAAAGTATGTCCAAGATGATGCGTTGGTGCATTAACTGATTGTGTTAAGTTAAAAGAATCCAAAAGCTTTAAAAACTCAGAGGCCAGTGAGTCAGTGGGACAATTTACATGAATATTCATATCTCCACAAATACAAAAACTGGTATAGGTGGAAATAATGTCAGCCAGGAATTCAGAGAATTCTTGAATGAATTCCTTATTGTATTTAGGTGGGCGATAGGCAACTGCACATAAAACCTTAGGGGTGAGCTCGATCACAAACATCTGAAGTTCAAAGGAGGAGTAAGTGTTAGTGGGCAGAAGTCTGCATTTAAATTTGTCCTTATAGATAGTGGCAACACCACCACCGCGTCCTGACAGGCGTGGGGAGCTGAAGAAAGAGCAGCCCGAGGGGGAGAGCTCAGAAAACGCGCTGTTGTCTCCTGGTCTCAACCACGTTTCTGTCAGCAGCAGAAAGTCCAGAGAGTTTGAGCAAAATAAATCATGGAGAATGAAAGTTTTATTCGTGACAGATCTGGTGTTTAGGAGAGCCATCTGGATGGAGCACTGGCTGTTATCCTGGCTGTTATCCTGGGATGCGCGGCCAAAGGAGCGGAGGTTCTCCTGAACCCTGCCCCGCCTACAGATCTTCACACGCCGAACACCAGGAAATGCGCCTCCGCCAGTGTCTGTATCCACGACGCGTAGCCAGCTGTAGGAATGTTTCATGGGGCATCGTATGTCAACAGAGTTATATTTCCTGAGAATCCTGCGCGAAGACTGGAATGTGGAAGAGGCGAAGTGAGCCCGGAGCTTCACAAGCACCCCACCTCTCCTGCCGCGTCTCCTGCGGCCACGCGCTCTGCGGGCAGTCACAACACACGGATTCCGTAGAAATGGAGGTATGGATGCCAGGTGAGGTGGAGGGAAAGTCTTTGATCGTCCATAAAGGTCACGGCACGGTACATTTCCCATGATGGATTTAATATTTAAAAGTGTCTGGCGGTCGTAAATAAATAGTGATGACACAATCTCAACAAAAGTAAGAAAAAACAGCACAAAAAGTAATAACTTGAGGAGAGACAGACGGCCAGCCACGTACATCGGCGCCATCTTGAATCATACTTTTTTTTTTACTAAACCTACATCATAAAATGCTCTTCATACAATGTAACAGTTAAAACACAGTCAAAAAGGTGGTAAATACTAACATTTATGGAGGACTTACTGACATTATTAGAAATAAAAGCAGAAATATATAAATAGACCATTAAATGAATATATGAACTTAAAGTTTTAAAGTTTAGTTTAAAACAAAACAAACAGGAAAACACCTGTGCTTTTGTTTTAAACTAAACCTTAAACTAAACTGAGGCAGCACAGACATCTGCACGTGGATCCTGCTTTATCCTGTCTGTTGACCAATAGGAGAAGAGCTGATCCAGGAAAGGTTTCCTTTTTTATTAAATTGGTGCATTTTAAGTTATTTATTGGTTTTTATATGTTTTAGTTATTTATTCGTCCATTAATATATTTCTTTTTACTTTTTATTTCTAATTATGTCAGTTTTGGTCCTCCATACATATTCAAACATCAAATAGTCTTTCAATCTGACACAGATCTATAAAGTAGAGTGTAGGGAGTCATTTTTAGTCAATTTCTATTGTAGGATGTAGCCAAAAGGATGAGGGCAGGTGAAGCTCACCTGATCACAGATCATAAATAAAATGATCCAATATAAATCAGCTGGCATTGAAAGCAATGGAGTAGTAGTGAGTTTTTAACCAGGATTTGAAAACTGAGAGGGAGGGGGCCTGTTTGATGAGCAGCGGTAACTCGTTCCAGAGTCTTGGGCCTGCTACAGAGAACGCCCTGTTTATGTTTGTGTTTATTAAATTTGTTCATTTTTTTTTACAAAAGAAACACAATACAAGACAATCCCATTAATGATACGTACACAATGTAAAAAAATGAAAGGTAGCAGAAAGAAGAATAAATCTTATTATATCTGCCCCTTTTTTCAAACAATCAGATTAAACAATAATAATCTTTCACCAGCAGTACAAAATGACTAACTCTTTCTAATTTTCTAATACTAATACTAATACATAACTAATAATTGATACAATACACATTATGCTAATTCATATATATTTTTTCAACAAATTCCTTTTGATCATTTTCTTAAATGTAAACAGTGACTTGGCATTTTTAACTACATTCTCCAAGCCATTCCATAATCTAATTCCCTGGATTGAGGTAGAACGTCCCTTCAAACTAGTTCTGAATTGTGGTTTTACAAACATCTCTGTCCCCTTAAGATTATAACAACTTTGTCTTTTAACAAAATTCATTTGGATATTTAAAGGTAATTCGTTATTCTGAGCCCTATACATAATTGATAAAATATTATAATCAACCAAATCATGGAACTTCAATAATTTCAGTTGATAAAATAATGTACTGGATGGATGACAGTAATGTTTTCTAGTGATAATTCTTACAGCTCTTTTCTGTAATACAAAAATAGGCTTTGTGATTGTTTTACACGCTTTCCCCCAAACATCAATACAATAGATTAAGTGTGGAACAATGATTGTGTTATACAACAAATACAGAGCTTTATCATTCAATAGGTCTCTGACCTTGTATAGTACTGCAATCGATTTAGCTATTTTTATTCTTACAGAATTTATGTGTTGTTTCCATGTCAGTTTGTCATCAATAATAACACCCAAAAACTTCACCTCACTCACTCTACAAATCTCAACACCCTCAATTTTGAGTGGAACATCAACAGTTTTCTTTTTATTACTGAATATCATGTAATTAGTTTTTTCTAGATTTAATGATAATTTATTGATTTTAAACCAAGTTTGTATTTTGGTAAATTCTGTCTTTATCAAAGTCAAAGTCAACTTTATTGTCGGATCTGCAATATGTACTGTACAGGACATACACAGGACCTAAATTGCGTTTCTCTCAGTCCCTCGGTGCAACAGTAAACATCTAAACATTAAAACACTGAAACATATAATAATAATTATCAATTATTATATCAATTATATTATATTATTATAATTATTATATATTAATTATATTATAATTATCAATTCCAACATTTGTTCTATATCTTCACCTAAACAGAAAAATGTGGTATCATCAGCAAAAAGTATACATTTAAGGAGTCCTGACACATTTACCAAGTCATTCACATATAAAATAAATAGCTTTGGTCCAAGCACAGAGCCCTGGGGAACTCCACATGTGATATTACAGAGGTCAGATCTTACATCATTTATTTGTACAAATTGTTTCCTATCTTTCAAATAGCTAGATACCCACTGTAATGCTGGTCCTCTAATACCATATTTGTTCAGTTTTTCAAGGAGAATGGTGTGATCAATAGTATCGAATGCTTTTTTTAAATCAACAAAAATACTGACACAATATTGTTTTTGATCGACAGCAGTAGTTATTTGTTCCATTAATTCCATGAGAGCCATTGATGTAGAGTTTTTAGCTCTGAACCCATATTGACTGTTGCTTAGAATATTTTGTTTGTCTATAAATTGATCTAGTCTGTTCACAAATAGTTTTTCAAGAATTTTAGAAAACTGTGGTAACAAGGATATAGGTCTATAATTGTTGAACACACATTTATCACCATTTTTAAAAAGAGGAACTACCTTAGCTACTTTCATATTATCTGGAAATATTCCTGTTGAAAATGATAAGTTACATATATATGTAAACGGCTCAATAACATGGCTCATTATATCCTTTACAAACATCATATCCATGTCCACCCAGTCCTTTGATCTCTTGTCTGTAAGATTTTTTACTACCTTCATTATTTCCTCTTTGTTAGTTCCATTTAGAAAAATACTGTTTGCACAGCCTGTAATTGAATGGCTCACATTATTATTTACTTTTGGTATTTTAGCTGCAAGGCTTGATCCAACATTCACAAAATATTGATTAAATCCATTGACAATTTCATTTTCATCATAAACTTCATCTTTTTCTTTTACAAAATATTTTGAAATACTAGTTTTTGCTTTATGATTCTTCATAACACTATTCATTACTCGCCATGTTGCTTTCATATCACCATTACTTTTATCTAATAATTTACTATAATATTCTTTCTTATGTTTCCTTATAATCCCTACTAATTTATTTTTATACTTTTTATATTTTTCTTCAGCGTTCTGACTTCGCAATTTCAAGAAACATGAATACAAATAATTCTTTTTTTTACAAGCATTTCTCAACCCTTTTGTCATCCATGGTTGGTCAACGATATTTCTCTTTGTATAATTTGTTTGTACACAATTTTTTTCATACAGAGTTTCCAAGATATTCATAAACTCATCATATGATCTGTTCACATCATCAACATACACTTCATTCCAGTCTTGTTTATCTAGATCCTCTTTTAATTTTTCCAAAACTTTTTTTGATGTGTTTATGATCTTTTTCTTTGTTTTAACTGCTTTTGTGATACTTTGATCATTTTTATAGATTGTGAAAACTGGTAAATGATCACTTAAGTCGGTCGTTAAAATACCACCTATCACCTCTCCGTTTGTTATATTTGTGAAAATATTATCAATTATTGTGGCACTATGAGTTGTAATTCTTGTTGGCTTGGATATCAACGGATACATATTTAAACTGTACATTGAATTTATAAATGTACTGATGTTATTTGAATCTGTTTTATTTCCCATATCAATGTTAAAGTCTCCACACAAAAAAACTTTTTTATTAAAACTCTTCTCCAATAGCTCCAAGATTTTATCAGTGAATATTTCTATATTTGATCCTGGTGATCTATATACACAACTTATTATTATGTTTTTATCATTTTTGTTTATTATTTCTATTGTTATCATTTCCATAATATTATCAACTATTATTGACATTTCATTATTTAATTTACATTTTATTTCATTCTTAACATATAGAGCGACACCACCACCTCTTTTATTATTTCTGTTCATGTGAAATAATTCATACCCTTCGATGTGAATATTACTTGTGTTATCATCATTGAGCCATGTCTCTGACAGTGCTATTATCGTAAACGTTCTATTTAACTGAATTTATAAGACTGAGCTGAACCCAGCACCTCAGACTGAGGAAGTCTTTCGGACGAAAGACGAAACGTTTCTAAAAAAAAAATTTTGCTTTGTTTTGTTTTGCTTTTTTTGAATGTCCAGAGGACCAGACTTATCTTTTTTAGATTTTTCTACCTGGATTATTGAGCATGCATCAGGGTGTTCTATTTAACTGTTTTAAGTAATCTGTTATTTTGGATATATTTGCATTTATACTTCTGCTGTTAAAGTGAATAATAGAGAGAACTCCATTTGTTATATTGATGTCATTAAATTGCTCTTCATTGTAGTATTCGCTATCTTTTATTACTGGAAAAAGTTAGCATCAATAACATCATTAACATTATATATTTTAGGTTCTGAGTCTTCGTATGTTGTCATGTTTTAATGTATTTGTTCATTTCAGTTGTTTCATTGATTTGTAATTTGTCCTCCCCTGAGCTCGTCTAGATCCTTCAGTTCTTTTATCATTTTAGGGTTAGCCCCTTCATGTGTTTTGATAAAGATGTTTCCATTTCTTGTCCATGTTGATGCTATTTTGTTTTGGTTTTTTAGCCACCTTGCTTCCTTTGCAATTTTTCCATTTTTTTTTTGTTAGATGTTCATTTATGTACACTTTTGTTCCCTTCAGTAGCTTTGATTTACTAATTACGTAGTTTCTGAACTTCCTGCTAACGAACTCGACGACTACCGACGGTTTGGAATTTGGTGATTTACTGGGCAGGGTGTAACAGAACGAAATGTCCTCATATTTTATGTCATAGTAACTGTCCCATAAAAAATTAACTACAGTCTCCTCCAGAGTCTCTAGTTCTTCCTGTGGTGCATCCTCAGTTGGGCCAGTGTTATTGAGAGCTTGTTTAAATGTCCGACACTTACTAACATCAAGTCCTGTGATCACCACGTTGTTTTTTTTGTGTATTTTTCCATGTCATCTATTTTTTCCAGTTCAGCTATTTTATTGTCTTTGCTAATTATCAGATCTTTCAGTTGTCTTATTTCATCAACCAGACCGGCCTGTGAATCAATTTTTGCTGATAATTTTGATAGTTTTTCACTTATAGAGTTTAGTGATTTTTTAAAGTCTTGCATTTCTGTTGAGTTGTTTCCCTCCGACTCTGGTGACTTTTGTCCTTTACTTTTCGTCATACTTACAGAGTTTGTAGTCTAGTGGTAGCAGGTCTCTGGTTGATGGTTTGTTTACTGAACCACGTGGCCCTTCCACGAGGCTCACAGGCCTAACGATGGTGGCTGTGGCCCAGTGCCCTGATCAGCAGTTAGTTCAGAACTCACGGTCTCAGTAGTCTGCAGCAATCAGATCTATTATCCGAAGAGGTTGGCTCACTAGCCTGGTAACCCTGTCACCTCTGCATGTCTAAAACTCCAATTTTCATCAAAAATACAGATCATATCTCAAAATAAAATGTGCTACTACTACCTTTTTTGTCTTCCCTCGCTACTCTGTCTAAAAATAGCACCCTCAGCGGTAAACCGGAAGTGACATCACGAGAGCGGAACGTTCGTGCTTTAGCTAAGAAAGATATGGGATCGCACCAGGAGGAGGCGACAGATTGTAAAGTTATTTTGACATAAGTATGTCATCTCTGACTATTACACCAAATATCTAGCCAAATAACTTCTAGATACAGTATAAACTACCTAAAGCTAAAAATGGTTTATATTTATTTATAGAGATACAGCATTAATTATAACACTGATGGATTTAACTACATTAGCCTAATCTTTAGCTCCCTAAACAATTTTTTTTCTAAACCACTCGGTTGATATTTTTTCTGCTGCCAGACAGTAATTATATGGGTTTTTATTTACCAACTGATGACCTGTAGAAGACATTTGAGATTAAAGAAAAATATATTTTCTTTTTATAAGACGCAACCGGGTCGAGTTAGCATAGCTTTAGCACTGTGCATTTCGTAATTTATAGCTCCAAAACCACCCGGTAGATATTTTTTCTGCTGCAAGAGTGTAATTATAGGGGTTTTATTTACCAACTGATGGCCTGCAGAAGACATTTGAGATTAAATTTGATTTTTTATTCATTTTTTAAGACGCAACCGTGTGGACCTAGCTTCGGTTTTGCTCTCTATATTTTGTAATTTATAGCTCCAAAACCACTCTGTAGATATTTTTTCTGCTGCAAGAGTGTAATTATAGGGGTTTTATTTACCAACTGATGGCCTGTAGAAGACATTTGAGATTAAATTTGATTTTTTATTCGTTTTTTAAGACGCAACCGGGTCGAGTTAGTATAGCTTTAGCACTGTGCATTTCGTAATTTATAGCTCCTAAACCACTTTCAACCAAAAAATAAATAAATTATATTCTTGTCCTTACTTCTGAAGTCAATCCTGTGTTTGTTCAGGTCGTTGTAATCCTCCTGACAAATCACGGAGTTGGTCGTGACGCTTCTGTTGGTGAAATCCTGCCTTTTCATCTGGACAAACCTCACCCAAGCTCTGAAAGCTAGGTTTTTTGGTGCAGGAAATCGATGTCTAGACAAACTGGAGTTTGAACAACCCCCGCACACACAAATATTAACCATTATTGGACCTCTTTCGCTTCAATACAATACAACAACTTCCGACTACGTCGCCCCCTCTGCCTACGTCACGTGTCCCCAAAACCGCACATTTTTTTAGGCTCAGTGTTTTCCCCCTGATTTGTGGCGATAAGGCTCTTGCTATTAATTTGGAAAGCAGGGAGGATTATCAAAATTACTGCATTACCTCTAAATATTATTTTTCTGCTCAAAAAACTAACATGAAACATGCACTTTAAGTGACAATATTGGAAACTGTTGAGTTAACAACATATTCTTTAGTTTAAAACTTATGGCTAAAACTACACAAGATATTTTGCACTGTTTTGCACTACAAGAAAGAAGCCTAATGCTTGAGTTGTTAATTATTTAAAAACTCTCTGGACCTAGTACTGTAGTGAAATTTTCTTAACAGAGAATATTTTGTGGTATAGCAGTTTTCAAAATAAATTATGGCAAAAGGACACCCTGTGCTTTTTTTCAAAGTCAAAGTCAAAGTCAACTTTATTGTCAGAACTGCAATATGTACAGGACATACACAGAATTGAAATTGCGTTTCTCTCAGTCCCTCGGTGCAACAGTAACTATTTAAACATTGAAACACTGAAACATATAATAATAGACATAAGCATAAAATAGTAAAACTGTAACACTGTCCTGAGTTTTTGCATAGTGGTATAAGAGTATTGCAAGTTTTATACCAAAAACATATCGCAATATATATCGTTATCGCCACCCTTCACAATACATATCGTGATATGAATTTTAGGCCATATCGCACATTCCTACTTTCCACTGTTCCTTCCCCATCACTGATTTTAACAATTTTACTTCACAGAAAACTTGTGTTACCTGGGTTCTTTCTCCTTCAAAGTATTCTCTATAACTCCATTAGGTGGACTTTTCAAATCTTGGGGAAAATCTTGCCACGCACAATGCAGACATGCTAGCTTAGATGCTACACACTCCGTTTCTCCTACGATCCCCCGCACCGGTCAAAAGATGAAGTCACTATCATAGTTGTAAGCTAGTGCGCGACATAGAGGTATCTCTGCCCTCCTCCCTCTGCCCTGTCGATAAAAACTTCAAAAGAGATGAGTGCCTGCTGAGCCAAGTGATCGAGGAGGAACACTGTTTCTTAAAGTCAAGTCAACTTTATTTGTAGAGCGCATTTAAAACTGAAACTGTTATCAAAGTGCTTAACAACAACAATGGGAGTAAAATTAATGGAAAAGTACAAAACACTAAAGAGAATGATGTCATCCAACATGCCACTAACCCCCGTAAAACAAAAACTCTTCGTATCTACACAACTCACGTAAATGACATATTTTAGTTTGAAATCTGTGAATTTCGGTGAAAAGCGACTAGTTTGCAGGTATGGACTAAACTAACTGAAACTAAAGCAAGGGTTAAATTCATTCTTTTATTTCAACAGTTTAATTTTGTGTTCTAATCAGAACAAGCGCTCAATATAAAAACAACTGGACTTTATTTGTTACAAAAAACGTTTCACCCTCTATCCAAAGGGCTTTTTCAATTCAAAGGAGCAGCCTATGTGACAGTGAAGTTATATACAGGCTGACATGCCACGCACCAACCTATGTAAATTGGAAGCTGAAATAACACCCACACATACCTGAGATAACATACCCATCCTATGTAAATTGACGAATCAACACATCACACCTTAACAGTAGGGGGTTTGTTAAGGTCTTTGTTATTCTAATTCACAGAAGCAGCTACTCTGTTCTCAACAGGTGTGAACTGTCTCGGAATCTGATTTAAAGCTGCATTATATGTCTTTGAAAGTTGGAACCTGAGGCCCCCCCTTGGTTAAAGCTAGATTTATACTTGACGCGTCGCACAACGCGCGAGGGTGCGCGTGCCAAAAGTGACGCAAAATTACGGTCTCCGCGCGTCGTTTTGGCACATGTCGCGCACCTCTGATTTTTTTAACCTCCGCAAGGCTAGTGCGCGCGCCGTGGGCGCTACTGAATTGATTGACAGGTCGGGTGGGGACCTGACCCGACAGCCTTCACGCCAGAGCCTGCAGCTGTCTGCGCCGCTGTGGTTGTGGAGACGGTGTCGCGACGCATGGAGGAATGTTTTGTATGTGATACAAATTGTTGGAAAACCAGCACTCCAGATGGTACAGGAGCAGTTTTCAATGAGCTGAAATCAGACTGTTCACTTCTCCAGCAGAGGTTAACAGTTATTAACAGTAGTAATGCTTTCTGTAATCAGGCTTCAGATATACTCATGCTTCAAGTATTATCATTATTTTAAAGCAAATACATATGTAACCAATAGATAGTCTATGTTAATCAGTGTTGTTTAACGTTTTCTTTTTAAACCATCTCATTTTATGTGTAAGAGTGTGAAACAAGATAAGAGCCAGCATAAGTCTGGACATATTTTATGTTGATTAATGAAATGTTATGATCATGTTTTAAGATGAAGATGATCTGTTACAATCCATGCAGTAAAATATGTGATAACTTGTTGAATTTAAGAGCAGACACGCCGAGTCTGCAACCCCTGTTGTCTCTGGAACATCGTTGAGCAAGCAGCAAAAGCCCACATCAAAGGTTAACTGGTAGCAGGAGGAAGTGAGCTGAGGTGACTTGATGGAACAGGAAACCGGTGTCAGCGTGCTGGAGCGAGAGTTAACTGCTAGTATGAGGGTGTGGGCTAAGAAAACAAATGTCAAACATGCAGGTAGTGTTAAAAACAAGCTGTGATGGCTTGATGAGACGAGAAGTCAAATGTCAGCGTACGACCACAAAAACAAAGGTTAACGGCGTACTTGATTGAAGTCAAATGTTAGCGCGTGGGCAAGAGCAGAGTGTATGTACTGGAATGTACATACACTGACGTATTAGATGATAGTTACAAATGTCAGTGTACAACCACAAAAACCAAAGCTGACGCTCTGGATGGAAGTCAAATGTCAGCACTTGGGCAGAAGCAGAGGGTATGTACTGGAATGTACATACACTGACGTATTAGACGATAGTTAACAAATGTCAACGAACCACAAAAACAAAAGTTGACGTATTAGATGGAAGTCAAATGTCAAAGTGCTGGAACAAAAAGGTTAATGTCCCAGGTACTAAGATGATTGGGTAAAAGCCATAGCAACACCTAAGAACCTCCCAGAAGGAGGGGAAAAGAGCTCTATAAAAAGCCCTGACCTGACAGAACAAGCTAAGCCAAGTCAAGTCCAGTCGAGCCGAGCTCGAACATTGCCGAGACTAGCCAGTCTCGGTGATCGGCAGGCGAGGGGAGTTACGGCATGCAGCTTGGAAGAGAGGGACGCCCGCAGGATAAGGAATCCTCTGGTCCTAGATGAGTATAGAGTCACTTCTCTTCTTGTTGAACACGAGATTGGATTTAATTCTGTACTTACAGCTACGAGACTGGAGTTAGCCTTCTTCCAGCACTTGGCCCGGGCTGAACCCAAACCCTGCGTCTTCTAAATCAGAGCAGCTGCCCCTGCCTGGAGAAGACCCGTACCCTCCTCCTGAGGGACAGGCATGGTCTCTTACTACGAGGAGAGCCTTCAAGGATTTCAGTAAAGCCGTGGTAAGAGAACTTCTCCATCCCCCTGCCTTGACAAAAGTATTCTGTCAGATAAATCAACAGCACTTAGGATAAAAAACATAGGAAGACTAAATTGGCTACTGAAAGTTGATGCTCAGAGATGTTTCGAGACATAGAGGGTCATGAGAAAGAACTTTATCGGCTTGAGGTGTGAAGGTCCGAGTGTGGTTTATGATTCTATGTAACCAAAACTTATAATCGATGTGTAATTGTGCTTGTTGCTGTTCCCTTGCTAAAAATATTAATTAAAGAGCAAAAAGTAAAATTCTGGATTCTCATTTCACCATTTGTTTAACGTAATCATGGAAGAAACTTGGTTCAACAATAACAACAAATTAAGAGGAGGTTTTTAAAGGTTTCCTAGCTCAGAGTATTGAACAACACCCCTGAGTCCCACGCCGGGACCCTAAAAACGACCAGACCAGAAACAATTGCAACGCTAAAATAAGAGGTGAGCAGTCACGAACATATGCTTCTTCGTGCTAAACGACCTTGACCCTGCTGCTTGGGAGGCGAGGCGCGAGGTGAAACTGTGGGTGTGGCATATGGTTACGGCTGTGAACAGTCTGGGTGAATCACCTCAACACGGCCTTTATGGGACTAGCTTAAAGAGCTAGTCTTTAGACCCCTTGGAGGAGAAGGCTGCAGTGAGGTTTATGGTGCGTGTCCTGTGCCAGCCGAACTGATGGAGTAGCAAAACATGGTGGCAGCGGTGGGATAATGGTTTTTAAAGAGTAGAAACCCCCCAAAGAGAAGGCGCGCTACAGAGGACTGATAGCCGTCAGTAAGACGACCCTTAGAGCATAAGGAGTCGTTAGTGGCTGGGAGACCCCCCAGTCAGTACCCCCAATAGGTCACTAACAGGTTAGTGAGGTGGGGTAAAAGGCTTATGAAGGTTTACTGACCATAAACCATAAGTAGTAAGTAAGCAGCGTGTCTTTTCTCGTCCTAAGCGCTAGGATATAAAGTCTGGAGGCTTTGAGAACTGACACACTCGACCCGACAAAACAGAGCAATGGCCACATGTGTGGCAACAGCAGAGGCAGGACTGGTGAGCCAGCCTGGCCTAACAGAGAATGTAGTGCCAGAATCCCTGCCAGTGAGTGGAACGACAGAGTTAGAAAAGACAGAGACAGCAGAGTTCGAGCAGGTGCAGAAAGTGCCCGTCGGAAAAGAGAGAGTAGATCAAAAGTCAAAAGAACAAAAAACAGAAGAACCACCAATAGAGGGAGTAACAATGATGGAAATCCTACTGTATGGAAAGGGATATAATACTTGGCATGTAACCGTTCAAAATAGATTCAAAGAAAGTAACACCAATATGGATGACGAAGCCCTACAACGAAGTTTAATATCACACATAGAAAGCAGAGGAATATATTATTGTACCAAAGTCCAACAGGGTAGCCAGTTAATAGTACTTCAAGACCCAGGAAAACTAAAATCACCAGGGGAAGTAAAAGCTTGGTTACAATGGTGGGTGCTACAAATTGAAGCCCAGTGGCAGAGGAAGCTGGTGAGAGTGAGTAGCCCGTCGGGCAATTATGATCCTTTAGTAAAAATGATAGCTAAGGCTTCAGGGTTGATAGGGCTCACAATAAGTGAAAGGGTCACAGCTTTTAAGAGATATCGTGTTCAGTGAAGAATTAGCCAGAATGGAACGGTACAGAGCAACAAAAAAGGTAAAGTCAGGACCAGGGAGCGGAAAAGGATCCGTGGTGAGTTCCCCTGAAATGTCCGAGGAAGATGAGGATCGAAACGAAGGACCAGAAAAATTTAAATTGGGAGTGAAAAACCCCATTGATCAAGACAAAAGAAAACAGGGTGAAGGTCAGAAGGGGCCACATCCCCCGGTCTCTCAAATAGGCCAATATCTCCCGAGTTCCAACCAAAGTTTCACGCTGTTTAGAGAGCAGAATCAATTTGACCCTAGCTTAGATTCGGCGAACGAGCTAGAAGAAAATGATTAACAATCGAGTGAGGAGGATGAGTTTAAGGGAGATAGAGCTGAAAAGGAAGAGCAGGCTCGTGCAGAAAGGTATGCCCTCCATTTATTAGAGAGTTTGACCCAATTTGTGCACCAAGGAAAAGATCAGAGCATAGGGTCACCAAAAAGAGTACCCGCGCGACAGTTAACGACACAATCTGAAGGCCGATTAGTACAGCAGGAAAGTCAGGAAAGTGACGTTCCCCCACAAGACACAGAGAGTGAGGAAGAAGAAGAGGGTGATCTCCCTAAATCATATATTCAAAAACTATGGGAAAATATGCAAAAGGTTGAAGAGAAAAAACAGAAACAAAGCTTAGGGACTACAAGGAAAGCTTCAGCGCAGAAAGTAGCCAAAATACCCAACATAGACTATTCAGAGGAGCCGGAAGACCCAGAGGAAGGCCCCCCCAAACTACCAAAAGAAACTCATAAGAAAAAGACAGCTAAACAAAACCATCTAAACCCTAAGCTAAAAACTGAGCCTAGACAAAAGGATAAACAAGAGAAACCAGAACAACCAAAGGGAAAACCTAAACAGACGCCAAAAGACGCCCCAAAAACTCATGTAAAAGTAATCCTTAAGCCGATGCCAGAGGAGGCCTTATGCATAAAGTTCCAAAACGGAACACGAGTATATCAACTGACAGGAACCCCTTGGGCGGTGGAAGCTGATGGACTGCTAGTATTTACAGACTACAAATACAAAATCCATAACTCAACCTACAGAAAAGCTTTGAAAAAACTAGCAGGTCGAGAATACTTAACTGAAATAAATCATTTAAGAGGAGAGACTGAAGGCACAGAGCCAAAAACACGCCTAACCAGTGGAGCGGACTCTCCGTATTATGCTATAATACATGTCCCAATCAAAAGTTACAAGGAAGCAATCAGCGACGAACCTTACATGAAGGAAATGATGAATGCTCTAGAGAAAGGAGTAACCCGAGCCGTAGCCAACAACTTTAGGCGCATAGTGATGAGTATAGATGGATTGAGGTCACACCATTTACAGTGGGAAATAGCTGAAAGGGTGGCAGTTAACACAGCGACCTATATTGCTAGGGAGATGCCAGTGGACGCAACATTGAAGGAAATAGTAATAGTGACCCCAGCACACTTACATGAGGACAAGAAAACCAGGCTCCTAAATGCTATGGTTAGGGCAGGGAAAAGACCAGTTGAGGGACCCCTGACAGCAGGGGAAGAGGACGAGGAAGAACCATCCACATCCCGAGAGGAAAGGAAGAAGGAAAAGTTAGTAGAGAATAGACCTCAAAGGGAAAACCAGAAAGGCCTTACTACCAGACGCAGAAGAAGTGGAGCAGACAAGCTAGGGGAGAGGTCAGGACATGACAGGTCAGCTGAGATGAAGCCACTGAACGAGGGAAGTGAAGGAAGCGACAGTGACAGCTCTCAAAGAGAACCAGATCCAAATCCAAACAAGGAAGAGACAGACAGTGAAGAAAGTGCTAGCTTAGGGTCTGTAGCAGGCCGGCAGGATGGCCCACGTAAACCTTTGAGGACAGGGGCGACAAAAAGACAGAAGAAAACTGTGGAAGTATTTGATGTGTTTCAAGCATCTACAGGACTAGCCAGAGACATGACTTGGGGTTCAGTCCAAGCCAGCGACGGACGTCGCACTTACATTCCCGAAGCTGGGCAAAACTGTTACGAGATTCCATCAGTATGGGCTGATAGGTTAAATGAGACAATGGAATTGACTGTCAAGGCCACAATAGGTGAATGGGCTAATATTCTGATGATGCCCTCAAGTCCAACTTTAGCTGCTCACACGAACCTAACTAGCAATTTTAGAACAGCATATTTAGGGATAGCACATGATGTAATGTTGAGAAGGATGAAAAAGTCAGTCTATAAATGTACTAAAGAAACAGAGAAGAGGCAAAAGGATGAAATATCAGCTGATGAGGAAGAACCGTGTCATGCAGAAGTGAATCAGTCGTATCATGAATTTCAGTCAGCCCCAGAACCGAAGCAATCGGGACAGTGTCGAACCTCCAGCTCAGACGCTGACAGTTATCGTGAGTACAAAAAACTGAAAACCTTAGTGAGGGAAAAAAGACCTGAGGAAACTACTGAGAACTACATCAAGGATGTGTGGCCTATGGTCAAAACTTCCACAGATTGTGATGAGGCAAAGAAACTATGGCTAGGGCACGTAACTACAAACCCAGTAGGCAAGGAGGAATCAGCCCAGGACCACTATGAAAAGTTAGTTCTGGAAGACATGGATGATGAAGATGCTCAAATTCAGAGGGCAAAAATACGTATGGACCAAGGTCAGCGCCTAACACCAGTATGGTACCAACTTAAACAAACACTCACACCTAAAAAATATGTAACAGCCTTGAGAGTAGTGACAAAGGGTAGGAGAGGAGAAATCAACTTTGCAAGAATGCCCCTACATGACACAACACTGACTCAAATCGATCAAGCAGTGAAATCTTATGATTTAGAACAGCAGTTCTGGGAAGATCGTAAGAAAAATGAGATAAAACAAAGCTCGAAGCAGCCAAGGGCAGACCATAAACAGTCGCCACAACAGCAGTATAGAGAGCGGCCTCAGAGGCAGGCAGAAACACAATATAGGAACGACAGCCGAGACAGTCAGGACCACAGTACAGAGAACAACAACCAAGGAGGTTTCAGAACTCAACACCTAACCCAAATTCAACACCACAGAAAGGGAGCAATTATCTACCCTCAGAAGAATATGCTAAACTTACTCCAGAAGAAAAAAGGGCCCTCCATGAATCCCGCACGAAAGGGAGTGGAGGGCCACCCAAATAATGGCTGAAAGGTCGCGGGTCACCCTAGAAGATGCTTATTGGATTGGGGACGACATCTACGCTAAAGTAGAAGGAAAACCTTACCTGATAGACTCTGGGGCAGAGGTGTCTATGACTCGCAGAAACCTAAAAATTATAGGACACCTAACGGTTCAATTGGCTAATGGAACCATAGAGAAAATGCCTTTTGGATTGTGGCAAGGAATTGTATGGCTAAAAGGACCCTATAACCTCATAACACTCACAGATTTAAAAGAGTTGAAGAAACCAAAGAAAAACCGAAGGGTGTTAAACCGACGATTAGAAATGTTAAAAACTAGGTTAGTAAAAATAGGGCCCACACATGAAAAACATGAGTCAGAAGGATGGTATAAACCTGTAAATATCCCTGAAGTTACAAAACAAAAAATAGATGAGAGTGACTTCTCTCCAGCTGGAAAAGAGAAGTTAAAACAGATCATTGAGTCGGCCTCAGTAGCCAGATTTAAAAATGATTGCGGAGACCTCGGGCCTAAATTCGTGCATGTGATCGAGGGAGGAGTACACCCACCAGTAAGACAGTATCCTTTAAACCCAGGAGCGGTCGAAGAAATGAATAAAATTGTTAAGGAATTAGGTGCTTTAGGGATTATCAGAGAAGAACTTAATCCCATTACTAACAGCCCCATTCAAGCAGTAAAGAAACCTGAATCTGCTGGAGGAGGATGGCGACCAGTAATTAACTTTAAGGCCCTTAACAGACGAACGGTAGCAAATAGAGCAAGTCTAATCAACCCACAAGGTACTTTAAAAACTCTGCAGGTGAAAAAATATAAATCCTGTATCGATTTAGCTAATGGATTCTTCTCATACCGGTTAGCTAAACAGTCTCAAGGAAAGACAGCTTTCACCCATCAATGCAGAAGCTATGTTTGGCAATGATTACCACAGGGGTATAAAAATTCTCCTAATGTTTTCCAGTCAGCCGTAATGGACGTGCTTAAAGATTTAGGCGCCACAGTTTACATCGATGATGTGTTTATCGCAGATGACACAGAGGAGCAACACCTAGAAAGGTTAGCGGAAGTGGTGCAACGAGTCACAGAAGCAGGGCTGAAGCTGAATTTGAAGAAATGTCAGTTTGGCCAGTTCCAAGTAAACTATTTAGGGTTTCAAGTGACAGCAGACCTAGGACTCTCAGAAGGTTACAGGGAGAAACTTGAACAAATTCAGCCTCCTGAATCTGAAAACGAGCTGCAAAAAATCTTAGGCCTGTGTAACTATGTGAGAGATCACGTCCCTAATTACCAAAAATATGCAAAACCCCTGTATGCCTGCCTAAAAAAGAAAGAAGGCGAAAGCGAAGCACAAAACAAGAAACCTTGGGTCTGGACAGCAGAAAATCAGCAAGACTTAGAAGAACTCAGAAAAAAGATTCAAGAAGCAGTAAGATTAGAACCAAGAAGCTTAATGACAAAACTCGTAGCTGAAGTCAGCTGTGAAAGTGAAGATGCTATGATAGCAGTCAAAAATGAAAATGGTGGATTAGTTACTCTATGGAGTTATACCCTAACCTCAGTAGAAAAGAAATTTCCCCAAGAGGAAAGAGAATTAGCAGTGCTTGCTAGATACTGGGGGACGCTAAAAGATTTAGCTCAAGGGCAACCTATTAAGGTAGTAACACAAAGCCAGGTACATAAATACTTCAGAAAAGGGACAATAGAGAGTACCAAAGCCACTAATACCAGGTGGGGGAGGTTTGAAGACATCCTATTGGACCCAGATTTAGAGATAGGGCCCGCACAGCCAGTGAGTAAAAAAGCGACCAGAGATACCCCTGAAAAACCAAAACAGCACGATTGGACCCTCTATACAGATGGATCCAAGAAAGGGTCAGATCAGGTAGCACATTGGGGATTTATCCTCAAGTACCAAGGGAACGAGAGCTGCCGTAGAAGGGGGAGGGTTCAAGGAAGTGCTCAAACTGGAGAAGTAACGGCAGTACTCGAAGGGCTGCTAGAA
>JBBPBX010009729.1:0-59426 GCA_038048925.1 Garcialebias charrua | reverse complement strand
TTTCACGTTCAAGCTCCGTGGAATCAGCTGTTCGAGCCGACGCGGCAGCCTGCGCTCTGTCTGTCCATCTGAACTTGTGATTCTGTCAGAATTTCAGGGATGAGTTAAAAACCATTAAGCAAAATAAGAAAGAGGAATGATTATATAATTGAACGTTTTTATTGTTGTTTTGTAAATAGTTTTCTTGTGTTTTTTTAATCTGGAATTAATAAATAATCTTAAAAAAAATGTTGTCCCATGTGGGAGTCGAACCTGTGACCTTTGGAGTGGCGAACCGAAGCGTTACCAGTTGAGCTATCGTGACATGCTTATTTCAGATGGTCCACATTCTTTTTAAAGGAACCGCAATTTCTTTTTCCCCACGTCCCCTGGGGGGCTCCGTAGTATACCAGTTTTTCCTGCAACGTTAAGAGTTTTTTTAAACAATACAAAGTTTGTTCTGTGTAAATATGCTCAAAAGAATTCTATACTCTTAAATGTGCACACAAATGCTTCGACACGTCACATTTGCGGGGCAGAGAGAACTTCCGGGTCATATCCGCTGTCAATAAAAGAAATTACAAAATCGAAATTGACCCGTCGTTATCCGTTTTTTCCATTTTCGTTTTGTGCACAAAATCGGAAATCGGATAACGGTTTGTAATCCATGTTTTTGTTTTGGTTCAATAAACGAAAAACGGAAAAACAAGTGTTTTTTTTCATTTTTTTCATTTTTTGTTTCAAATGAAAAAACGAACTGCCTGAATGTACACGGACCTAAACCCCTGTGGATCGGTAACTCCTCCTTCCAAAATCTCCCTGAAAATGGGCGTGTCGAGAGACAAGGAGGGGTGGAGGTAGAGTTGTGCTTTTGTTCACGCCTCCACCAGCAACAGCCTAAAACAAATTAAACCTCTAGACAACATACACCAAGCAACAACAAAGAATAAACATGTAGATGTATTTATCTATTCCACCCATTCCATCCAAAACCAAAGGCCTAAAGAAATGAAAATGAAAAGAAAAATAAAACCGCTTGTCAGGAGTGAAATGCAGCATTTCCATATAAGGTATGCACTTCTCACCTCTGCAGGGGATTGGCTCTGCTTGAACCACCTGTGTGACATCACACATGAGCAGACATGTCACACATGAGCATTTGCACAAATAAGAAAATTAAGGTGTAATCCACCAGTTCAACCCATAGAACTACCGTAAACACATTTTTAGGCCAAATATTGCCAATTTACACAGATATGCACAATTATGTGAGAATAAACACAGCCATAGTGCTAGATAACATTTTAAACACATTCTAGGGAGTTTATCAGCTAAAAAAAAGTTAATTTTGGGTTTAGTCGCACTTTAAGTACAAAATAAATAAGATACTTTAGGACTTTTACTCCAGTAATATTCTTACAGGAGACTTTAAAGCTCCACTGACATGATCTTTTAACTTTTCAAAAAATGGCACAACATATATAAATATTAAGATAGACCTCTGACCGTTTTTGCTAAAATAATGTTCAATGAATGAAATTTCCTCTCAAAATATTTTAAATTTAGCGCCGTTTTTTTAGACCGTAAATCCGGATTTTCCGGTCACGTGTCAGCAGAACCGATCTGACGTCACGTCCGATACTGAGCTCTGCTCAAACCGTACATTGAATGGACAAAAATATAAACGCATCCGTCGAATTTAGCCAATTAAAACTACATTTTATTTGATTTGGCTTCAGTTCGTGGAGAAAAAGTTATTTTGAGTGATGCACAACGAACGGAAAGGTTTATATTCTCCGTGTTGCTTTTTTTTTTCAAGGGAGGTTTCACATTGAGCACCAGATGGCAGCAGAGCTATCGTGATAACTCTTACAGAAGCAACACGGAGAATATAAACCTTTCCGTTCGTTGTGCATCACTCAAAATAACTTTTTCTCCACGAACTGAAGCCAAATCAAATAAAATGTAGTTTTAATTGGCTAAATTCGACGGATGCGTTTATATTTTTGTCCATTCAATGTACGGTTTGAGCAGAGTTCAGTATCGGACGTGACGTCAGATCGGTTCTGCTGACACGTGACCGGAAAATCCGGATTTACGGTCTAAAAAACGGCGCTAAATTTAAAATATTTTGAGAGGAAATTTCATTCATTGAACATTATTTTAGCAAAAACGGTCAGAGGTCTATCTTAATATTTATATATGTTGTGCCATTTTTTGAAAAGTTAAAAGATCATGTCAGTGGAGCTTTAACTTTTACCAAAGTAATTTTATGATAAGGTACTTGTACTTTTACAAAAGTATTACTTTGAGGTACTTTATACAACACTAATTAACAATTTCTACGGGTATACAATGTTGCTTAAAAGCTAAACATCACACAAAGCCCACAGAGACTGGTTTCCATTGTGGTCCTGTGTATTCTATTCATCTGAGTTCTATCCTGATTACATACAGAAAATGCCCTTTCTGTTAACAAACTGTTCCCTGTTGAACAAACACTAACATTTCTAACCAAAATAAAATCAACATCAATTATGCGCAGACACATGCTCCAAACCTTTCAAAATGTATGCAAAGATGAAGTTGTATGAATGTTTGTGTTTTACAGATGGAACACACAGATGACTAGCAGCGAAGAGCAGCTTTTGAAAGGCAAGTCTGTTGGACATTCCTCACTGTGTCATTAGCAGGTTATTTTTGTTTCTCATTTAATGATTTTAACTTTTCTTCTAAAGACCTTGCCATCCACAAGATGACTTCAGTGCTCACTGAAGTACTTGTGGTGGTGAAGGATCTGTCCAGAGATGTGCAGTTCATCAAGAACCAAGTTGACAGGGCAAAATGACACAAGGTGGTATCCGGGGACCAGCCACCGCAACTTATACATTCCCTGTCCAGCTGCCAGTCACCAGTGAACAAGACTTCATGGGGTGGAGTCATTACTGATGGAAGAATCAGTTCGTCAAAAGATGGTAATTTATTTGATAGACTGAACTGCATTCATTTATTAAATGTAGACCATTTCAATGTGGTCTGGCTCATTTTTCCTCAAGGAAAAATATGCTAAGCTCTCTAGGCACTTGAGCACAAATTCTTATCTAAAAGTTCAAAATGTGCCACAGAACATCTGCTATTAATGAAATGTTTTGAAATTGTTCAAATACTGTATATCAGGGATGTCCAAAGTGTGGCCCGAGGGCCATTTGTGGCCCCTGAAACGATTTTGTGTGGCCCCTGACTTCAGATCAAGAATTATACTTTACAAATTTGTCCCCCTGGCACAGGTGTTTGATGTAGATGGAGAAATTCTATTTGTTATTTGGGCAAATTTATCACAAAGTAAAATCTTATAATTAAAAATATTGGGAACAATAACAATTATTTGTCTTTAAATAACAAAACTCTTAGCTTTTTCTAAATCTATCTAGTGACTTCTACTCAAAAGCTGATTTTGCTTCACTCCAATCTGCTTTAAATTATAGAATAATGTTCCTCATGTACAGCACTTTGTGTCAGCGGCCATTGTTTTAATGCACTTTATTAAAAAAAGTTGATTTGGGGTGCACCGTGTCTACATTTGGCTTTGATCTTTCTCTAAAATCACAGAGTTCTCTGAGTCAGCTTCAGGTGCTTGTAGTTAATCTTAAATATCTTCTAAATTGAACCAGGTGTTTCAATGCCTTAACATCACACAACAATTACAGTGGAGAAACTTGTCAGTTTGGTTTAAAAAAAAAAACTTAAAGTAATTTTTATTTATTTTTTTCTGTGCAGAGATATTCTTGTGCTATATTTTTTAAATGAATATATCCAAAGCTCCTCAGTTGAAAACACTAAAATGGTAGAAAAGATGTTTAAAAACCTCTTTCCTCAGAAGGACACAACACAACTGCATATTTGGTGAGCTTCCTCCCCTGCAAATTACTTTATAGACTGCTGGTGATTGAGAATACAGGTAGTCCCCGACTTACGAGCGAGTTCCGTTACAACGAGGTGCTCGTAAGATGAAAATTTGTAAGTTGAAACACGAAGCACAAGTTCTCGTAAGTCCGGAATTTCGCTCGTAAGTTGGAACGGTTTTGCTAGTGCGACTACAAACACTCGTTTTTCATCGAAAAACTGCTTACTAGTGCATAAAAATGATCGGAAACGTGTGTCCACATGTTTAGCTAACGAACTGTGGTGAAAAAACACAGAAAAACTCGGTATTTTTTGCGTTTTTTTCCAAAAATTCGCCAGCTCGTAAGTCTGGAACCTCGTAAGTAAGAGCGCTCGTAAGTCGGGGACTACCTGTATAATTATGCTCTTAGTGTGCCATATAGTAAAAAATTCTTTTGAATTTCTAAAATGTATTGCATCTTGTCTTTCATGCCTCTTCTGTATGAAATGCAAAAAAAAAAGGATTAATTTTGAATAAAGAAAATGTGAAAGTGCAAGCTATAAGAAATAATCAAAGGACAATGTTCTTGGTGAGCTTAATAGGTGCATGGATATGTTGTCAAGATCGAGTCAAACTAGACATTTGCTTCTCTTTCCAGTTCAGTCTAATTGGATGCTGAGCATTTAATTTTAAAAAATCACACCCGTGTGAAGTGAGTGCTGCTCATCACTGTACCTCATCAAATGTCATCTCATTATGGCCAATGACATTTTGCATCCTCACACAATATTTGTTTATACAAACACTCAAATTTGTCATATTCAGTGGGAATGTGTGGGACAGTTTGTGCACACACCAAAAGCAGAACATGGGAGATAGCACCTCTCAAAAAAAAAAAGAGGGGAGGGGGGTATACAATTTTATCAAATATACACCATCTTCCTCACTCTTATTTTTTTTGTCTTTCAGCTGCTGCTCGGCAGTTTGACCCAAAGCTAACTGACAAGGACTACAGCGGAACTGTCAAGAAGTGGCTTCGTTATGCGCCAGACCGGGAGGGGGGTATCCCAAGGAACCAAAGTGATCCAAACCCAAGCCAAACGTGTCAAACCTAGTCTGAAAAAGCTAAGTCTGGTCCTCTGGACATACAAAAAACAAAGCAAAAAAAAAACTGTAGAAACGTTTCGTCTTTCGTCCGAAAGACTTCCTCAGTCTGAGCTGCTGTATTCAGCTCAGTCTGAGCTGCTGTATTCAGCTCAGTCTTATACCATACCATACCATTTTATTTATAAAGCACTTTAAACAGGAACAAGTCCACACAAAGTGCTGATATAAATAGCACCCTCCCACAGTGGATCAACCAGTTGGCTGATGACAGCCTGAAACCAGCTGCTCACATGAGCAAGGAGGACCATCAGCCTGACGATGGATCGTTAACACCCTGATGGTTGTTTGCTATTCACAGAGGGCTGAGTGATACTGGCAATAACAGCATTGTAAGTGGGGGACAGTTGAACCCAGAGGCCTCCACCTCCGTTTAATGATGGACGGTTTCTTTTCACAAAGATGACCTCCTTTACTCCTCTCTCAAACCATTGTTCCTCTCTATCAAGGATGTGAACATCTTCATCCCTGAAAGAGTGACCGCTGGCCTGGAGATGAGTGTAGACTGCAGAGTCCTGACCTGATGATGTTGATCTTCTGTGCTGGGCCATCCTTTTGGCCAGTGGCTGTTTAGTTTCCCCAATGTAAGACTGATCACAGCCCTCCTGACACTGAACAGCATACACAATATTACTCTGTTTGTGCCGGGGGACTGGATCTTTGGGATGAACCAGTCTTTGCCGTAATGTATTTTGGGGTTTAAAAGCCACTGGGTGGCTTGTATACCCCCCTCCCAGTGGCTTTTAAACCCCAAAATACATTACGGCAAAGACTGGTTCATCCCAAAGATCCAGTCCCCCGGCACAAACAGAGTAATATTGTGTACTGTATGCTGTTCAGTGTCAGGAGGGCTGTGATCAGTCTTATATCGGGGAAACTAAACAGCCACTGGCCAAAAGGATGGCCCAGCACAGAAGATCAACATCATCAGGTCAGGACTCTGCAGTTTACACTCATCTCCAGGCCAGCGGTCACTCTTTCAGGGATGAAGATGTTCACATCCTTGATAAAGAGGAACGATGGTTTGAGAGAGGAATAAAGGAGGCCATCTTTGTGAAAAGAAACCGTCCATCATTAAACGGAGGTGGAGGCCTCCGGGTTCAACTGTCCCCCACTTACAATGCTGTTATTGCTAGTATCACTCAGCCCTCTGTGAATAGCAAACAACCATCAGGGTGTTAACGATCCATCGTCAGGCTGATGGTCCTCCTTGCTCATGTGAGCAGCTGGTTTCAGGCTGTCATCAGCCAACTGGTTGATCCACTGTGGGAGGGTGCTATTTATAAGACTGAGCTGAATACAGCTTCTCAGACTGAGGAAGTCTTTCGGACGAAAGACGAAACGTTTCTACAGTTTTTTTTTGTGCTTTATTTTTTATTTTTTGAATGTCCAGAGGACCAGACTTAGCTTTTTTAGATTTTTCTACCTGGATTATTGAGCATGCATCAGGGTGTCAAACCTAGGTTACCCCAACACACGCTGTTTCCCTTGTTCTTCGAGTACAAGTCTTAACCTCATGGACGCTGTTATTACATGAACATTAGACTTTTCTGTCAGTTAAAAAGGAGTCAAATATGTTGACAAATACCTTCTTTACTGAGCTCCACGATTGCCTACAAAGTTAAGAGGATGGAGGATTTTGCGAGAGAGGAGCGCCTCTGACTCATTTGCTGAGCTTCAGAACAAAGTCCATCGCAGAGTGCCCAGTGAGAAATGCAACCCAGGCTGCCTTGAGCACCTTCTTCTGGCTTTTCCCTTTTCAGGGGTCACCACAGCGAGTCATCCTCCTCCACCTCACTCTGTCCTCTGCATCCTCTGTCCTCACTCCAACTACCTTCATGTCCTCTCTAACTGCATCCATACATCTCCTCTTCTTTTCCTCTTTGTGTGCGTGTGTGTGTGTGTGTGTGTGTGTGTGGGGGGGGGTGTTAATAAAAAAATAAATTTAAAGTCATGGTCAGTTTTTTTATGTCTGATGTTTGCATTACCGTAGTAGTTCTGAAGATACAAACCACTGTGTATTTACTAGACTGCTTTTGGTCCAGCTTGTGATTTGTACATCATGATGTTGGTACATAAATCTAAATTAAAGACTAATGTTGATGTAGAAAACTGGGTGATGTTAAAATGTAAAGATGTTAGAAGCCAACTATTTGTATTGCAGATTTAAAACAAATGTAGTTATATAAAGTGCTTCACATATTAAAAATAAAAAATAAATGGAGGGTTAGGGTAAAAAAAAAACAACTACCGGTAACCATTGGTGTTTTACATGGTCTACCTACATGCAAAACCTGTATTTTCAGGCAGAGTATATCATATTCCCAAATATGCATGAATTTGCATAAATGAAAAATCCTTAAATATCCGAATGACATCTGCAACGACGTGATACGCCAAAGATCTGCTGGAACTCTTGAGGGATCGCATATTTCCAGGTACTTCACAGATAAAAATCCATAAATATACGACTGACATCTTCATCGTGATACGTCAAAGATCTGCTGGATCTCTGAGAAATCGCATACTTCAGAGATACTTCACAGATAAAAATCCATAAATATACGACTGACATCTTCATCGTGATACGTCAAAGATCTGCTGGATCTCTGAGAAATCGCATACTTCAGAGATACTTCACAGATAAAAATCCATAAATATACGACTGACATCTTAAACGTGATACGTCAAAGATCTGCTGGATCTCTGAGAAATCGCATACTTCAGAGATACTTCACAGATAAAAATCCATAAATATACGACTGACATCTTCATCGTGATACGTCAAAGATCTGCTGGATCTCTGAGAAATCGCATACTTCAGATATACTTCACAGATAAAAATCCATAAATATACGACTGACATCTTCATCGTGATACGTCAAAGATCTGCTGGATCTCTGAGAAATCGCATACTTCAGATATACTTCACAGATAAAAATCCATAAATATACGACTGACATCTTCATCGTGATACGTCAAAGATCTGCTGGATCTCTGAGAAATCGCATACTTCAGATATACTTCACAGATAAAAATCCATAAATATACGACTGACATCTTAAACGTGATACGTCAAAGATCTGCTGGATCTCTGAGAAATCGCATACTTCACAGATACTTCACAGATAAAAATCCATAAATATACGACTGACATCTGTCACGTATACGTAAATATAAACAATCATACGTCATATATGCGGCAAGTATCCGAAGAGATGTAAGCAGTAATCCCGAGGGATAACAGAGCCACATATTTCTGGATCTGCAGCAGATAAAGTATCCGGATTTTGTGATTTTTTAAGGATCAATAAAGTTCGGATCTGTTCGTATCCGGGGATATCCGAAACTGGATTTTCCGAGGATGCGATACGGAAATTCCCGGAAATTGTCCGTATATGTGAAGGATGCGGAGATATACCACATCTGATACTCCCGTATATCTATGGTTTTTGTGCAGTGATGGAGCATACAACATGGACTGTAAATGTCTCTATCATCTGACAGGAATGCAGTCACATAGTGCCCCAAGTATTTACATTCATCACTGACATTCAGCCTGTTGAATGAAGGTTGAATGAATGAATGAAAATTCCTTGTGCATGTTCTTTAGTACTGGAACCCTGACAATTTACTGTTGCCCAACAGAAAGAAATCAGGGAACATCAACGCACGTCCTCTCTGCTCCACACAATCATTATGCTACTTTTATTAGAATTATATTTTATATCAAAGTCTCTTCCATAATAAGAGCACACCTGCAGCAGCTCTTGTATGCCAGCAGTATAAGGACAAATAATTACTAAAACATCAGCATACATTAAATGGTTGATGATCCTGTTACTAACCCTACAGCCTGTTCCACAGTCATTTAAAAGCTTTGATAGATCATCCATGTACATATTGAATAAAAAGGGAGACAGGATGCTACCCTGTCTCACACTATTTGAAACACCGAAGGGATTTGATACAGAGCTTTCCTATTTTACATAATGTGCTGATTAGCATACCAAAAAACAAGAATCCTCACCAAACATTTGAGGACTATTATAGTAATTTATTAGACAAAAGTAATGGTAATATGAGAACAACATGGCAAATAATGAATAGCGTTCTAAAAAATCATGAATCCAAATCAAGTATTCCACAATATTTTGTTAAGGATGGTAATGATATCCATGACCAAAATGTGATTGTAAATGAGTTTAATAATTGTTTTGTAAATGTTGGCCCAAGCCTTGCAAACAAAATACCTACAGTAGATACAAACGTGAATCACAAAATTACGAGTTGTGCCAATAGTATCTTTTTGGAAGGAACTAACAAAGAAGAGGTAATGGATGTTGTAAATGACCTTGCAGATAAAATATCTAAGAATTGGGTTGACATGGATATGATGTTTGTAAAAAATACGAGTTATGTCATTGAGCCATTTGTACACATCTGTAACCTGTCATTCAAATCAGGAATATTTCCAAATAATATGAAAACAGCCAAAGTGGTTCCACTTTTTAAAAATGGGGATAAGCGTGACTTTAATAATTATAGACCAATATCACTGTTGCCACAATTTTGAAAAATTTTGGAGAAATTATTTGGGATCAGATTGGATCGATTCATTGATAAACAAAACACACTAAGTAACAGTCAATATGGATTTAGAAAAAAATAATTCTACATCAATGGCACTTGTTGAACTGGTGGAACAAATAACAAATGCAGTTGATCAAAAGAAGCGTTGTATTAGTATTTGTGTTGATTTAAGGAAGGCATTTGATACTATAATCATGGAATTCTTCTTGATAAACTATATAAATATGGTATTAGAGGGAGAGCATTAAAGTGGGTAAATAGTTATTTGGAAGATCGAAAACAATTTGTTCAAATTCATGACATAAGATCCAAATTTAGTAATATCACATTTGGAGTGCCTTAGGGCTCAGTATTTGGATCCAGGTTATTTAATTTATATGTAAATGACTTGGTTAATGTGTCAGACTTTTTTAGATGTACCGTATTTTTCGGACTATAGGTCGCACCGGAATATAGGTTGTTTTGTCCAATTATTGCCAAAAAATTGGAAAAATCCGTAAACGGGTCGCACCTACATATAGGTCGCACCTACGTCACCGCCGACATAACGTATCATCCAGGGCTGACGTGATGCGTCACCGCTGAGACAACCCGGAAATGTGGTCCGAGTGTTTAGCTCTGTTGCAAATGTCTGCCACAGGACCGCACAGCAAGGCTTTTAAGAAGATTAACACGGTAAAAACAATTATTTGTTTGCTAAAAATTATAGCTGACATTATAGCACAAGGGTTCCTGAGCTTAACCGTTCCTTAATAAATTCACGAAATGGTCTAATCTGCTGGATTTAAATTGTTTCGCTTTGACTTCTTCCAAATCTGTTGCATGCGTTGCGAAAATAAATTATGAATAAATAAAATTTTATCTCAAATGTCTCATACAGGTGAACAGTTTGTAAATTAAACCCATATAATTACATTCTGTAAGCTGAAAAAATATCCGCTGAGTGGTTTATGAGCTATTTATCTAAATAGTCACTGAAATAAACAGAAGCTAACACGACACGGTTGCGTCTCTAAAAACACGAATAAAAAAACGAATTTTATCTCAAATGTCTCATACAGGTCAACAGTTTGTAAACTAAACCCATATAATTACACTCTGTAAGCTGAAAAAATATCCGCCGAGTGGTTTATGAGCTATTTATCTAAATAGTCACAGAAATAAACCGAAGCTAACACGACATGGTTGCGTCTCTAAAAACACGAAGAAAAAAACGAATTTTATCTCAAATGTCTCATACAGGTCAACAGTTTGTAAATTAAACCCATATAATTACACTCTGTAAGCTAAAAAAAATCCGCCGAGTGGTTTATGACCTATTTATCTAGGTATCTGTTTACGGAAGCTAACCGCTAACAACGAAGCTAAAAGATCGATTTTTTTAAAATCTCAAACATCTCATAAAGCTAAACAGTTGTAAAAGTCCATACAGTGATTACATTCTGTAACTTTGATAAAAATCTGTCCTGTGGTTCTTGACTTATCTTGCTAACAAACAGCTAACAAACACAGCAAACAGTAGCTACCTCCAGAGCAGGAGGCCGGGCCGCGACAGAGTCAGTCCAAGCAGAGGAGGCTTTTTTTCGGACACATGAGCTAGAAACGGTTGGTGGACTCTATGGAAGTGTCCCCTAGCGGACAAAAGTGGTACTGCACCATTTTTTTGCCAAAATGAAAAATGGTCACATCTGAGCCAAAAATTGGTCTAAAAATATGGGAAAAATCCATAAATAGGTCTCACCTCTCTATAGGTCGCAGAGCATGCAAATTAGGCAAAAAACCGTGACCTATAGTCCGAAAAATACAGTATTTTATTTGCAGACGACACAACATTTATTTGTAAGGGTGATGATACAGAACAAATGCTGGAGTTAATACAGTCAGAATTTGTGAAAATCCAAAATTGGTTTCATCTAAATGTTATAATTAAATCTGGATACAACTTATTACATGATACACAGCAACAGAAAAACAGATGTTCACACTCCATTTTTGGTAGATGGAACTGAAATTTGTAGTTAGTGAGGTGAATTTTTTGGATGTTATTGATGAGAAATTAACATGGAGACCTCACATAAACAATTTGAGAACAAAAATATCTAGATCGATAGCAGTTCTGTATAAAGTAAGAGTTATTCACTGATAAAGCAATGTTTATGTTGTATAATGCAATAGTTGTTCCTTATTTGGTTTACTGTATTGAAGTCTGGGGTAAAGCGTGTAAAACTATAACTAATCCTTTGTTCATTTTACAGAAAAGAGCTGTACGAATTATTATGAAAAAAAAACTATAGATATCCGTCGACTACTTTATTTTATCAACTGAAAATTTTGAAGTTCTATGATTTGGTTAATTATAACATTTTGTTGCTTATGTATAAGGCACATAAAGGCATGTTGCCTGACAATATTCAAACGAATTTTGTTAAAAGAGAGAGTGTATATTTTCTTAAAGGAATTGAGATGTTTGTGAAGCCTTATTTTAGTACTAGTTTGAAGGAACGATCCACAATTATTCAGGGAATAGGATTGTGGAATGGTTTAGATGATAACGTTAAGAATGCCAGATCACTGTATACATTTAAAGGAGACCAAATATTGGTCCTATAAATTTTTATGTTATGTCTGTGGGCTATCCAGACCATATTCATTCAATTTAATGCACAAAATAATTCTTAGATAATAAAATATCCCCTTTCTAGTTGTGCCTTTTCTGACTTTCGTTCTAAATTAGCTGTTTATGATAAGGCCACGCCCTTCAAAAATCTGTTTACATTAACTCCGCCCTCCAAAGGGGACCCTGAGTCAGATCCAGAGGCAGACGTCATTTTGAGCAGGGCAAATGAGGCACTGATGCGTCGCGTAGGCCGCTGAGAAACATCCATAAGTTCACCCTCCATGTTAAAAACTCTTCGTCTGACTCTTTGAAAACAAGCAATAAGGCTGCAGAGTAACACACTGGCTGCTAACTAATTAGTGCGAGCACCGGACCGGATATGGTTCGTGAGCAGTCGTCCGGGCGATTTAAGAGCCCGTAAATAAGTTTTTTCGTTGATAGATAATTAGTTATTAGCGGTACTGCATTTTAACAACAACGAAACATCGAACTCTAGGAGCCATTGTGCTGAGATGAACTCAGGAAAAACAAATGTGACGTCTTTTATACTGAAGTGGGTGGAGCATCACCAGGGGTTGCTAGGTGAGGGGCTGGACTCAGGTTAGGGTGGGTTGTCCTGGCGCTTGTGACATCACAAGCGCCAGGATTTGAAAACGAGACATTTATAGCACTGAAAAATAAATATAATGTACTTAGAGTAAATATCCCACTGGGTGCATTTTTTTGGCCCTAGAACTGTTTTTTAAGAAGTACATAACCAAAGTTGAGTAAAAAAAAACATTAAAAAATGAATTTTAAATATGTGGTCCCCTTTAAGAGACTGATGAAGACAAGTTTCTTGGAAGAATATGGAAATCATTAATAAATATATCAACTTAATTTGTTGTCTGATTTGATTAAGATGTTTGAGTTTTTTTGTTTTTAATTTAGCTAGATTGTTATTGTCTTTGTGAATTACTTTTTTATATATAATTTGATTTACATTAGAATTAAGTAAAAAGGGGCAGTTTTCATAAGACTAGTTCTTCTTCTGCCACCTTTCATTTTATTTTATTTACTTTTTTATTGTATTGTATGTATAACTGTCATGTTTTAAATGAAATGAATAAATCCCCCCCCCCCCCAAAAAAAAAGAAGGTGGAAGTTTAATAGCTCCAAGAGCCGCTATCACACAATGATCACTCAAAATGCCAGCAAATACACCTGTACCAAGAAATTTGTGAGGCGAATTTGTTAGAAACAGGTTTAAGATGGGAGATTTTTCAAGATAGTTTTTGTTTGGTCTAGTTGGAGAGTCAATTAGTTGGGTTAGATTGCGTGATAGGCAACATTCCTTGAATTGATCACAGAGGGGGGTCGACTTATCCCAGTCAATGTTGAAATCTCTTGCCAAAAAAATCTCTTTGAATTTTAAATTTCCTAGGAATTCTGTCCGTCAGAGAAGACAGAGCCTCAGGTGTTGCGAATGGGGGACGATAACAACCCACTACAGATAAGATCTGGCCTCCATTCAAAGTGATGTTTACAGCTAAGGCCTCAGACTGGTTTGGATTGTTTTTGCAGACACAATACTGGAAGTCAAAGAATCTCCGATGTAAATAGCGACTCCACCCCCCATTTTTTGACAATCACAGCGATAGATATTAAATCCATTGATTACCAGATCATCATTCAGAAAAGATTTGTTGAGGCAAGTTTCAGAGATGACGATCACATCTGCCCCAGAAGAACTGACCATAACTTTCAAGGCATCAAGTTTTGTTAGAAAGCTACGAGCGTTTAAATGTAGAAAATGAAGACCCAACATGTTTTTAAAGTAATTAATAATTTTTTTCCAACCTTTATTTATACAGGCTAGCCTCGTTGAGCCACGGGGACTCATTTACAAGAGGGACCTGCCTCACTCACACCCAGGGTACATTTAGAGTTACCAATCAGCCTAACATGTATGTTTTTGGACTGTGGGAGGAAACCGGAGCACCCGGAGAAAACCCACGTATGCACGGAGAGAACATGCAAACTCCACCCAGAAAGGCCCCGGACCGGGATTTGAACCGGGGACCTGCTCGCTGAGAGGCAGCAGCTCTACCAGTTGTGCCACCGTATATAGAATATATCTTTATTGAATAGAATATATCTTTATTGGCATATTTGCACCAAGGTACAATGTGTTGCAATTGGCGCACGCACCATCCTAAGAGGGACGTACGCACGGAAAGCCGCAGCAGTATAAAACCGCACCGCCAACAATCAGATATGGAAAAAAGGAACATACAGTCGGATAATGTTGGTATTCAAAAAATAATCTATCACATTTTGTCTTAGGACATTCTATGATAAAGTCTAAAAAACTCTACCAGCTCAGCACGTATAAAGACAAAGACATGTTGCATTTGATGGTAAGCAGGGAGATTTAGTCCATGAGTAATCATTTCAGATAAGCACAGTCTGCAGATGGCCTCAGCTCGGCTCCATCTGAATGCACACACAGAGACCTCTGGGGGGAGGAGGGCAGCAACAGTTTTTCAACAGCTTTCGACTCCAGGAGAAGTTTGCAGTCAGCCTCTTTCCAAGGTTGCTTTGAGTCCCGATTAGATAAGTTGCTTTATTTATTTTCAGGGCAGGCTACAGTGTACTTTTGACTGTAGCCTTGAAGTCCAGGTTCAGGTCCAAATCACCGAATCATGTGAGGTTCCGAGCTACAAATCCCCATCTGTGCCCTGATGAAGCCCGGACGGCTGTAAACGAGTCCCAAAACGCACCGCAGGTCCGCGGCTGTCCACCGCTGCTCCCATCGTGCGGTTCAGCTCGTACAACAGCTGGGTCGTTGAGGTCATAGCCCGGATCAAAGAATCTTGCTGAGCAGGAAGTCTCGCCAGCGCGTTGATCGCTGTGGCAGCCTCCCTCAGCTTCCAGTAGCAGAAACCTCCGCCAATGCCAAAAAGCAGAGCAACTGCCACCAATATTCCAATAATCCATAAATCTTCCACGTCGTCGACAGAAAGAACGGTCAGATACATTGGCTTCCACCCGCTCCACGAGTCCACAGTGTATCTCACTGCATGCATGTCGAGGGGGCACGCCGGCTCTCCTGGTCCGGTGCGCTTCGTGGAAAAAAAATTATCGATAGAGGAAACAGTCCACGCAAATAAATCCATTTTCAAATTGGTTCGAGTGAGCGCTGAAGAGTTACAGACGAGACAAAAATGCAAAAGCAGGGAGGAGGAAAACTTTAGGGAGGAGAGGAGCAAAAAGAGATGCGACCTGCTTTGCCAAGTGCCGGAAGTATGTTGTGTCCAATCTGGTGTACTATAATTAGTGAGGGGTCCATGGTTGGGCTGAATCCCTGAGAGCAATAACAACAATATTATCTGACATTTTCTTGAATTCTTTGTCACTGATATGTAATTACAGTGTGACAATTAGTCCCCATAATTGAACCATGAGAAACATTAATGAAGACGTGATCATTCAGAACCCAAAAACATTGAAAGTTGCAGTGATGGGCAGATCCGGATGTGTTAACAAGATTCAGTGATTCCAGATAGTCTGAGATCTGAAAATAATGACAATAATATGAATGGTGGCTACTTGGCTACTAAGGCTACTTGTCAGTGTGAAAGTTTGATCCATGCCGTGACCTGGCTAAATCATCTGATTTAGGAGCTTAGCCGTAAGGTGGAGGCGATTTACAAGAATCGTAGGCCACCAGCGGCTTCTGGGACTCGTTAGCATGGTGGGTTCGACCTTGAGGGGGACTCATAGCATGGATCAGTGGAATGGATTCCCACAATCAGGCCATTTTGTAACCGGATCGTCCAGATGGACTCCAAGGCTGCAGGGAAAAAAAATCTGTCAGCCTGAAGAAAATCAACAATCAAGCTTATCTGAATCCGACTCCCTGCCAGCCTTGGAAAATGGGCTGACTATCAAATTTCTCCTGGGTCATGAGTAACCGAGGACAACAACTGCATCTATCCCCCCAACATTTTTGTGAAAGCTTATCAGAACTGCTGGCTGAACAACATCACCAGAACTGTGGCTGATCTGAATAAAGCTCATGGACAAATCTCACCACCTCGACCTCAAATGCATATGTAATCTGTTTTTAACTGTGCTTGCTGGTAGAGTTTTTTGATGTCTCAAATCGTGTCCTGATAGACAAGATGTGAAAGATATTTTTTGTAATAACACTATCTACCATCATGGTTCTTCTACTTTTTCATATCTAAGATTATCATTCTGATAAGGAATAAGATGGCCGCGCTGATAATCAGCTGCAGCTTCGTATACTAAAGCCCCCAGTATAGTTCTGCGTACGTCCGTACGCATGTCCGTATGCGCGTCCTGTACGCAGAGTTCAGCCCTATACCCCAGCATACGTTTTCACATATATTCTCGCGTTTTCACACCAAATTCTTGATGTCATTTCCTTAATTTCGTCATTCCTGCTATTCTTTCAGCCATGTCATCAACAGATGATGAGGAAGAAGAGATTGTTTGCCTCTTATTAGCTTTAAGAAACAGAAAGAAAGGAAGGTGGAACGTAATACTCGAGTATCCACCCAGCAGCTGCAGAGCAGCTCCACAGACAAGGAGCATTTACCTACAGGACAAATTGAGGTCGCTGATTGGTCATTTGCTGACACGCCTACTGAATTGATTGACAGGTCGGGAGAAATAAAGGCGAGAGCTGGCAGCTCTAGCTGCAACGGTGTTCTGTGTTTATATGTTGTTAATAAAGTTTTTTTGATTCTTCCAAACGTTTCCAGATGTTGAAATCTAAAGAGCTGTGTTAGAATATGAATAAAAAGTTATGCAGATGTAGCATAGTTGATTCTGCGTTGTGTCTTGTGTGGAATGACAACCAGACGACATCTGCTTTGAAGGCTCTTTTATTGCTCCTGCATTTAAATAGCAGAAAATAGTCACCAAAAACAGGCCTTTTCTCATTGGTGTTCCACAGCGCCTGCTTCCATGAGAGTCTGTGCAGAAAGGGCTGTGTGCGTGTGGAATAACACGAAATAAAATAAAAGTAATTACAATAAATAATCACCAAACCCAAAGATGGACACAATAATCCCAAACAGTACAATAACAAAGAAAATAGTAATAATAAAACAAAACTAAATAGTCCCAGATCAAAATTAATAAAACATCACATACCTGCATTTAAATAGCAGAAAATAGTCACCAAAAACAGGCCTTTTCTCATCGGTGTTCCATAGCGCCTGTTCAGTCATAAATAGTACTATTTTCAGCACATGGACTAGCAGTGCTTCATGTGACATTTATTAGCTAACTATTTACACGGTTCCAATACTATTAAACAGCATTTAAGTGTCCCAAAACACATTATTTTACAAGAACAATAGTACAATTATCACTTATTAGGCTTAAAATACACATATTGAACACAGAAAACAGAAGTTCAGTACCTGCTTCCCCGAGAGTCTGTGCAGAAAGGGGCACGAAGGAGATCATGCAGAACTTTTCATGAGTTATAATCACAGCTGGGCACCGCTAATTAAAAAATTAGTTCCACAATTTCTAAAACGCTTATTAATTTTTTTAGGTCCACAATTTCAAAAGCACAAATGTCTTATGAAAATTAGGGGAAGCTAATCTAATCCGCTATTTATATATTTCTATATTATATATATATATATATATATATATATATATATATATATATATATATATATATATATATATATATATATATATATATTATATATATATATATATATATATATATATTTATATATAGCCGGCAGCGTTATCAATATTTGCACTACACTGCCAACTGAAAAGTAACAAAAATGATCCTAAAAGGATGAAATTACAAAAATCAAAGGATTTATTTAATACTTTACGTACATATATTCTATTCGGCCACGAAATTAACAAAAAATAGAATGATCTTTTAATCCCTAAAACCACGTTTAAATCTCAAATACACGGGTGTGTCGCCACGGCATTTATACATGAAAGTAACCCAAATACATAAAACTAACGACTCGCCGTCGAATGGTCGACACAAAACGCACAATAAAATCCTCCGGCCACGTTAATTTGGCTTGAAACAGCTGGGTTTTCTAAGGATTTCCATTAGTAACCCACAACCAACCGGCAGACACAGTTAGCGTCTATAGGTACTCAACAGATTTAATGAAAAGTAATAAAAATACATGAAAATAACGACTCACCGTCGCGTGGTGTACACAGAACACAAAATAGAATCCTCCGGCCGCGTTAATTTGGCTTGAAACAGCTGGGTTTTCTAAGGATTTGTCCAAGTACCCAGCACAAACAGCTAGCCACGGAATTAGCCCCTGAGTTCACCTCTAACCCGGAAGCTGTCGAGATGGAATAGTCCATTTTTAGTAGGGGGATAATGAAATCAACCGTTTTTTAAATTGCTTATTTAATGATTGTTTTCATCGTAACTATAATTATTTTTATGTTAAATGTAGATTAACAAGCAGGATCAATGTTAGGAATTAGGTGACTGGCCGGGGCGCGGCGGGGCCGGGGCCTCATGCTGATGGGATCCCCAGGCATTTACCTACATGGTAGATCCCCCCCTCTGCTCCCTCCCCCCTCCAACCCTCCCTCCCCCCTCCAACCCTTCCTCCTCTCTGCTGTTTACGGTGGGGAAAAAGGTAAAACAAGCAGCATTATGAGCTTGTAAATAAGTTTATTGGTTTTTACTGATAGATAATTAGTTATTAGCGGTACTGCATTTTAAATAAAAATAGCAGAAATCCGCTTATGAATTATAAAAGTTAGTCAATTCACAAAAACGCTGACAAAAAGTTTAGGTCCACTGTAAGCGGAATAGCGCTTTAGCGCTCCCTAGCATTCATTCGCCCACCTTTGGTCATAATGGTATGATCCATTAATATGTCTCTTTCTTAACCCCAACTGACACTCAAAACAACAATCAAAGAACTCAAACTGTTCAACAGTAACAATAATAATTCACAGTTTTGTTCACAACACATTCAATTTAAATAAAAATAATAGTTTTGAAACAGGAAGTTACCCGCTGTTTTGGAAATGGATCTGTCGTCTTTCCAAAATAAAAGCTGCCGATATAATTTCTTACTGGAATAGCTTTTCACTTGACAATCTAGTGTAACAACATCACACTGCTACATTCACCCCCACTGTTTTACACAAGATTGTGTATCTTAACCAAATAATAAATAAAAAACACAACAAAAACAAAACAACCAAAATAAAACAACAACAACAACAACAACAACAACAACAGCAACAGCAACAACAACAACAACAACAACAACAACAACAACAACAACAACAACAACAACAACAACAAACATACAAAACTTTTTCTTTTTTTTTATCTGGCCATGACATTACATGTGACCCAAGTATACCCTCCCTACAAGACCAAAATGGTCGACCAGCATAGAGCTATTCAATGAAGAATTAGGGGAGATGAGGGGTAGCTAAGTCCCTACCTCACCATAGAAGACATGCCATGTACACATCTATCAGAGAGTACACCCAAAATCACTCAAATGTGTCCAGTACAATGGACAACCTAAATAAAATCATGACCAGACCCCAGTGAAAAAAAAAAATCCCATTACCAAGGAAAGAAAAAAAACACACAAAATAAATGGCCCTATGACAAAATTTTAACTTGTTGTGTGGACATTGTCTGAATCAACCTGTTAACAGGCTTGATAAATCTCCCTAGTCTCGTCCGTATCCCTCCCCCTTGGACAACCGAACCGACCGAGTCACATCCAGACACATTTGAACCACTAACGGCCTTAGTTGTACCAATAGTGTCACTTGGGTGTAAACTTATGCCGACAGAGTCTGAAAGCTGGTCGCTAGTGTTATCTTCAGAGTGTGAGCTCTCTGACCCATGAGCTACCCCATCCAAGACACTCCTATGGTCCCCACAGGAAGACATGACCCCTGTACTCTGAAGACTACCATCGTACCCTCCAATAGCTTCAGGTTCTCTAACTACTGTCACTTCGCTTGTGGTCATCACCACACTAGACTCTGGAAGGGAGGAAACCCAGTGAGCTGTTCGAGCATCACTGTCCCGCTCACCTGTATATATATATTAGGGCTGAACGATTTTGGAAAATAATCTAATTGCGATTATTTTTCTATTAATTGCGATTGCGATTTAAAATGCGATTATTTTTTTTAAAATACCTTCTCAAGTATTTTTCAACAAACAGAAGCAATAAATTAATCTGTTTTATAATAAACAATGTCAGATTTATTTAAAGCAGAGATTACAATAAAGCAAACAAATCTATGCCTTTTCTTTTCACCATTTCTATTTTTTCTTGTTTCATAAACATAATAGTAAACATGTTAAGTGAATTTCCTAACTACTGTCTGAACTTCACATGACAGTTAATAAATAAATGTAAAAAATTAGATATAATTTTTTTTTAAACTTACTGCTTTCCAGCCAGTAACATCTAAAATAAAGTGCAAAAAACAGAGAATCTGCTTTAACCAACTCGTTCTGGGAATTCAAACTCAGTGAACACTAAATAAACTAGTATCTGTTCTTATTAAATCTTTTAGATGTAAAAAAAAAAAAAGAACAACTCTTGGAACAATAATGTAAACATGTAGTCAGTCAGTAACAGCAAGATGCAGAGCCTTGTGAACAGACTCCAACACCTCAGGTTGCCAGGTTAGGATAAGGGAGTGTGCATAACAGTCACCTGACAGCACCTGAAATGGTTTTAAGCTGCTCTAGCACCCTGGCAATCCTTTGGATCCCCATCTTGTTGGACATTCAGTGATGAGGCTGTGTCCAGAAAGTTTGAGATCCCTCTTCAGTCATTGCTGCCTTCTTCCAACTGTGGGAGAGACACTGCCATCCTTTAGTACATGTCCTGTAATACAAAATAAAAAATAAATACACACATTCACATCCTCCACTCTCACTTGTGCAAAAATTGAGGACCTGAAAAATCTTGTTAGTTAAAAACAATGTAGAGGTTTTAGCTTTTCCCAGTTTATCAATGTTAAGAGAATGCAAAACGTGATAACTAAATAGCTTCACATTACTGAACATAATAATTAACATTTTTATTTAAAACGGACAATAAGGATAATATAATAGTCGTGACATCACGACCAGGTTTGGTAATACACGTAATGAGAAAATGCATCACCTCATCTAAATAGCTATGCTAAAGCTAAGCTAACAACAACACCACTAGTTTAAAAAAAAACAGCTTGCGCAAAACGTGTGTTTTACTGGTTCTGTATTAATTCATATCACTAACGACACAACTGTTTTTTTTTTAAATCAGATAATTAATGAGCTTTTTCACGAAGAACTTTAGCTTGCAGAGCTAGCTGCTAACAGGGCACCGTCAACAACAGTCCTGGTCACATGACCAGCTCGCGCTCTGTTTATCTTCCGCTGTCTCGTGTTTCAGCCTCTAAGATCAGATACACGTTTAAATGGGCTAACTTACCTGAATTTATAACTTTTATGACGTGTCGAGCCTTTTAAGCAACTGTGTTGGAGCGCACGGTCTCCTCCTCCCTGCTCTCTCTGTTTTGCTCCACTGTTTTGCTGCGCGCGGCCAGAGCGGCTCACTCCCAAGTCACGTGACCAGTCAAATCGCAGCCCGTGCGATTAGTGAATCGCGTTTTAACATATCGCGAGATAATCGAAATGCAATTAATCGTGCAGCCTTAATATATATTAGTGCTGGACAATAATTCAGTAACGATAAATATCGCGATATACTTTTATTCAATAACGATGATATGAAGTTTAAGCATATTTTCGACATTTCAATAGGATTTTACGTTTCACTGACGCTTTCTTGTTTGTGTTGAAGCGCCCGGACAGAAAAATCTGTGACACAAATACGTAAGTGCGTGATGACGTAGATATTACGCAGCGCTCAGTCCAGCAGGCGTTAGCGGTAGCAGGCTAATAGCTAAGCTAATCTCCAACACGCGTTAAGTTTTCTCTTCAAAACGAGTGCCCATGACCGTCAGAATGTGACTGAACAAAGTTTCACAAGCGAAGAGAAAGAGATTACATCACTGATAAGAGAGGAGAGACTAATTTGTTGATGTGGTAATAGTTCGGCTTTCTGAGGTCTGTTAAAATTGAGGTTTCTTCTGCAGCGAGTCCTAATCGGTCTCTTTATGCTGCAAAACATGACGGAGAGTCGTTCTAACTAGCGGTGGAAACATCTAACTTGTTTCATCTGAAGTTTCCACACAATAGAATATGATGAGAGTCAGACGATGAAGAACAATAAAGTTTGAGCCAACGTGTCCCTGAAACTACGGCGTACTGAAACAAACAGCCCCATGCATGTTTTTTTATTCATTTATTCAAAATAAAACAAATTCATCAGAAAGAAGAAAAAAAAACACTGAACGAAAAGGTGCAGAAAGAAGAAAATAGTCTCATAATATATGCCCCTTATTAAAAAAAAAAAACCTACAAACAAACAACAACCTTCACTTGAACCATCTCCAAACTGAAAACAAACTTAACAAAAAAAAAAAAGGTATCCTACACCTGCACTATACGTTCCCAACAACTTTAATTTAATCATCTTAAAACATATACCGGTACATAGTTTTAGAATTGTTTATGGTGATATCAAGTCAACTTCACAATCCTGTTTCCTGAATTACAACTCAGCTCCTTCAGACTAGTTCTAAATTAAGGTTTTTACAAACATTACAAACATTCCCTTCAGGTTATAATGACTCTTTTTTAACAAGTTTTAATTGAATATTTGGGGGTAATATTTTTATGAGTTTTATACATGACTTGTAAAATACTATGTTCAACCAAATCATAAAATTTTAATAATTTCAATTGAGGAAATAATATATTTGTTGGGTGACCATAGCACTTCCTACTAATAATTCTTATAGCTCTTTTTTGTAAAATAAAAACAGGGTTTGTAATAGTTTTGCATGCTTTTCCCCAAACTTCAATACAACAGATTAAATATGGAACAATCATTACATTATACAATATATTCAAAACTTTGTCATTCAAAAACTATTTTACTTTATACAGTAATGCAATTGATTTTGTTATTTTTATTCTTAAGTAATTTCCATGAGATTTCTATGTCAGCTTCTTATAAATAACAACACCCAAAAGTTTTATTTAATTAACTATGAATTTCAATGCTGTAAATTTTAAAGATGTTTAAAGTTAAAACTATTAATATTGACACAGTTGAGAATTTTATGGCAAGAAAGTTCATGCTCAATAATCCAGGTACCAAATCCAATAATTCTCAGTCGGGTCATCTGGACAGTTTCTTTTTTATAGAAACTGGATGGAGGGTGAAACGTTTCTATGAAAAAGAAACTGTCCCGACTGAGAATTATTGGGTTGAGAATTTTATGTTTATTTGATGGTAATGTCCATTTTTTTGGAGGCTAAATACAAATAAAAGGTGAACATTAATTTATTTGTATAGTTTATAGTTTTTGTAGGCTTTTATATTGTTTATATCGATATCGAATTATATCGTTATCGACCGAAATTAAGAACTGTATCGTGATAAAATTTTTGGCCATATCGTCCACCCCTAATATATAAACAGTACGGTATATATATATATATTATTTTTTTTCTTTCTTTTTCATTTGTTTTGTTATTGCGCTACAGTTTATTGATATTCTTGGTAATAATTCTTATTTCTTGGCCTTGAAAGAGATTCTCATCTCAACTTGACCCATGATTACCATATGCTAAACTAACAATATAAACAAATGTAAATTAACAGTCCTGCAGTAAATACCAACTTTGTAAAGGTTACAGTGTTAAAGTATTTTTATTCAAGCATCTTAATTCAGCCATTATTGTTTTGGAAAGACAGAAAATGAGATATTTGTGATACTGTACTTTAAATGCAACATGCTTCAGCAGTTCACTGAAGTCATTCTCCTGTGGTTTACCTGAAAAACATAAAAAAAAAATATTACTCATCTCCACGATCGAGTTTTTCTTTAATGATCATGTCCCCATTTATGCTACAGTCTTTGACAAAGGCCCTATAACTTGAACTGAATTAACCATGTCATTCTCACAGAAAAAAGGTTAAATATTTTCTAGTTGAGATAGTTCAGTAACTGGAATTACCACAAAATTTAGAAAATTATCAACTTCCAAAATTTAAGCTGTAATGGCTATTTTAAAACACGGAATTAGACAGAAATAGATTCTTATTGACAAACTGCGGTACAGAACAGTCAGCTAACGCTTCACGATGGCAAAAAAAAAGTGTATTTTCATCACCTTACAGGAGAAAACACTTCAGAAACACCAAGAATGAACTACGTTCAATGCTGGAACTGCTACTGTTTGGAACTATTCGTGGCTGCATGACCCACGTGACTTCTGCATTCCATTCTTTCTATAGAAGTCTATGGGCGTGTCACAACTCTCTCTATGGCACTGGTTTATACCATACCAGCTTTATTTATAGAGCACTTAAAACGCCCACAGGACCAAATTGCTTTGTATATAATAAAACAATCATACAGTCATACAGTCAGTAAAAAATAAAATAAAACTAAAGCAGTTAATTTATGTTTTTGTCAATGGTTGTTCATCTGTGCCTGTCGGCTTGAAAATTGTAACTTTGCCCCGTGACATGCGAGAAATAAGTGAAATAAGTCAGCAAGCTAAAGTGCAAGTACAGTAGTCTTTAATTTTTGAAGCTCTGATGTGCAGAAGCAAATAAAATACTCTCTGCTCTGTCTAGATGTTCAAACCTTCAAACAGGGCTTCTAGTATAATCATTTCAGTCTAGAAGAACCACCAACATTTTACAAACAATGTAGCTAATAAATCCATGTCAGCATTGCAGCACCACCAGGAGGACACGTGTCACTCTTTGAGATGATGCCCCAGCTGTAGAGAAGCCTGGTGGGAGTAGAAGCAGAAGAAATACACACACATTTCTACCAAATTGAGGGAGCTTCATTCAGCCTTCAAGATACCATACCATACCATACCATTTTATTTATAAAGCACTTTAAACAGGAACAAGTCCACCAAAGTGCTGGACAAACAAACACGCAACAGGCAACACATACAATGAAGTACAACACGAAAAACATAAAAACATTGCAGATCATAAATCAAACGATCCAGTACAAATCAGCTGGCATTGAAAGCGATGGAGTAGTAGTGAGTTTTTAACCGGGATTTGAAAACCGAGAGGGAGGGGGCCTGTTTGATGAGCAGCGGTAATGTAGATGGACTGTTCTTCAAAGTCCATCACTGACGTCCATGGGACAATTCAAAATAAACACTAAAATTAATGAGTTCATTTATGAACAGAAGTTTGTGAATCCTTTAATATTTTCTTAGCTTTGCAGTCACATGGGGTGTGATGGATTTCTGAAAAAAGTGTTAAAGCTGCTATATGTAACTTTTCTAACAATATATTTTTAACATATTTCTTCACTCTGTCACTAGACTGATGTTAGAGAGGTAATCTCTGAAAAAAACAACAAAAAAAAAAAATTGTCCCCTTGCTTCTCCAGGTGGTAAATAGGCATTTCTAAAAAGAAAAAGTGACCCGCCATTAACCAGCCAATAAAAACAGTTTGTAACCAGCCAATAAAAACAGAGCTTGAATTTGAATCAGCCAATAAAAACAGAGCTTGAATTTGAATTTCAGCAGACCATGGGAGAGCAGAGCCATATATGGCTCTGAGGGGGAGGGATCAGAATGCTTTGCCTGTTGAACTTTTTTCTAAGTGCTGCAGTTCTACAGAAACTGCAGACTGAACCTTTAACTATCATGAAAAAAAAAAAGCCTTTATTCCTGCTCATGATGGATAGTGGTGTTACTTGGTCATTTTTAGATGAGACCTAGTTAATTAAGAAGTTTTGTATCAACAATGCATAACAAAATTCTGTAATCTTAAACATGGTTTAAATACGAGAATTGTGAAACCATTTTACATTCATGTGTTGGAAACCTTTTTTTAATACAAACTTTACTGTTATTGTGTTTGTGCTGCTGCTACAGGTACTACAGGTCATGTGCCCATGGAGAATAGGGCCTTTAACAGGTGGCTGGAGTCAGTCTCTGCCACTTTCCTTACTCTTAGTGACCAGCAGCGCAATGTGTCCCTGGACTATCTCATATCTTTAAGTGGTGCTGCCCAGCTCCGCCACCTGTCCAATGGGCTTGAGACGCTGCTTAAACGTGACTTCCTGCGGCTGCTTCCTCTGGAGTTGGCCTTCTACCTGCTGCAGTGGCTGGATCCTCAGACCCTGCTCACCTGCTGCCTGGTCTGCAAACAGTGGAATAAGGTGACTAAAACATTTGAGTCCCTGTTTACCTTGACTCTGGATAACAGATCAGTTTATTTAAATAAAACCAGTTTGCAAAAAAGTAATATCATGGTAAGTTACAAGTGAAAGTAAGCAAATTCAAAATTTGATATTTACATTTCACTTAAATTCTGTTTATTTCAACCCAGTTCAAGCCAGTCCAATTTTAATTCAAGTTTTCCTTATAATATGGAAGAGTTTTGTGTGGTTGATTAGCTTGTTCAGTCAAGTCATAGCTCCTAAAAGGTCTTATGATGTGGAAATGTTGTGATATTTGTGTGGTTCTTAAGCACCAAAGGATAAGGGAAGAGATAGTAATTAATATCTCAAATTGTAATCCTCTTTGTCAATACTTTTTATCTTGCGTGTCCTCTAAGCTTCCACTTTTAGATTTAAACTGACCAGATTTTAGCCTCAGTGCCTACAGACATTTTTGATCCTGATAAAATGTTTTTTAAAACTCATGAATACTCAATGAAAAATTGACAGATTGTGGCAAATTTTCAGTTCAGTTTCTTGTCTTGGACTTACATATAAAGACAAACAAAATTGGACAAACATCACTTCTTTCCAGCAGAACTGGACTCGGGAAGGACAGCCATCTATCTAAATCAGGAACGTGTTGAGAGGCACAGAACTAATAAATAAACAGCATCTAAATGAAGTTTGCAGGTGGACTTTTGATGTAAACTGAAAATCTATGGAAACAAACGACAACAAAAAAAGAATTAGTCTATTTACTTCACTTTCAACACCATATCTTCTCTGCTGTTGTCATTAATCACATTAGTTCAAATGTTCTTGTTTTTTGACTCATTTCAGTGCATCCCATGTATTCACAGTAACAAGTCTTAAATCTACTGAGCAAGTCTTTGTCTCTTTCCAGGTAATAAACTCGTGTACAGAGGTGTGGCAGGGTGTGTGTCAACAACTGGGCTGGAGAATTGATGAATCCATTCAGGATGCATCACATTGGAAGGGGGTCTATCTAAAGGCTAAACTGCGCATGACGCAGCTGAAGGATCAGGAGGCCTTTGTGACATCCTCACTCATCGGCCACAGCGCTCGAGTGTACGCCCTCTATTATAAGGACGGCCTCCTCTGCACAGGTGCACCATATCTTTGATTTATGGTTAGCCTGAAACAGTTCAGTCACACACAGATGGTTGGTTCTGTGTTTTATCTGTGCAGAGTCGTTCACAGGAGTACAGTAACTTGAATGGCTTTTAAAAAATTTCTTATAGGCTCTGATGACCTTTCTGCCAAATTATGGGATGTGCGCACCGGACAGTGCATTTATGGAATTCAGACACACACCTGTGCCACGGTTAAATTCGACGAACAGAAACTTGTGACCGGATCCTTTGACAACACTATTGCATGCTGGGAGTGGAGTACCGGAGCTAAAATCCAGCAGTTCCGTGGCCACACAGGAGCAGGTCAGTAAAAAATGGCGTAAATCGACCCAAATATTTTCAAACCTTAAATAAAACAAAAACTTAAAAGTTGCCTTAAAATGGGTTCAGACTGATGCACAATTTATGGTGTCTTCTTTTGTAAATTGGCTGGGTTAACGGTAAAAAAAGTTAGCTATTTTTAACTTCATGCAAATATTACCTTTCATTTGTAAATTTTAAATAAATCTTAAATGAAGTGTTGCGTTCAAACCTTCACGCTGATGCATTTGACTCGTTTTAGGGTTGAATTTTCCTAATTTCATATTTATTTAAAGGGATGTTAAAATATGAAAAAGGTCTTAAATAATAATTTTAGTTAAAAACCATCTCACCTGCTGCTAGTTGCACAAATCTATTTGTTGTGTGTGTTTGTGTGCGTTCAGTTTTCAGTGTGGACTACAACGATGAGCTGGATGTTCTGGTCAGTGGCTCTGCAGACTTCTCAGTAAAGGTCTGGTCTTTGTCTGCTGGTGGATGTCTCAACACTTTCACTGGACACACGGAGTGGGTTACCAAGGTCCGCTCATTTACTAATGGACTGAATTCTGACTTTTGCTCATCACTTTTAGTTTGTTTGTTTGTTTTACTTTCTGTGTTGCCTGTCATCAGGTGATACTACAGAAGAGTGAAGTAGAATCTGTGGTCCACAGTCCTGGTGATTATATCCTCTTAAGTGCTGACAAGTATGAAATTAAGGTAAAGTTCTCTTGATACATTATGCTTTATTGTAAGCTGGAAAGAAAAAGGGAAAACCAGCTATTTCTTTTTGGAATTGGTGATATTTGGTCAATAGGATGGAATAAATTATCTGCCACTTCCGCAGGTTTGGCCTTTAGGCAGAGAAATCAACTGCAAGTGTTTGAAAACGCTCTCGGTGTCTGAGAACCGTAGCATCACCCTTCAACCTCGTGTGCAGTTTGATGGACGCCACATCATCTGCAGTTCAGACCTCGGTGTTTATCAGTGGGACTTTGCCAGTTTTGAAATTGTCAGGTAAGATATCAAAGATGTTGAAACAACTCAACTGATAACATATACACTGGATAACAAACAGTCACTCTAAATACAAAAACATATATATGAAAGTATTCTTCTTATGGTATTTGTCCATAATCACTGTTCTATTGATTGGTGCTGATCATTAACAGCTGATTTTTGTCCAAATCAATTTTAGAGACCAGTAAAGGGGCAGATCTGAAACGGTACATGGGCTCATCAAATAAAGGCCATACAATCTAACAAAAAACAAGTGATCTTTAGTATTGCACAGTTAGGCCTGTCACAATAACACATTTTGCTGGACGATTAATTGTCTCAGAAATTATGATAAATTATATTGTTTGAAATTTGACAATAATTAATAGTTAATGTCAAATTTAAGAAGAAATGTTAGTTAATTTGTTTTGAGTGTAGTAATGTAGTTTTTTTTTGACAACCAGATGGTTTAAACCGAAGGATGGATAGTGAGGGAGCGAGCAGCGTGTCTCTTTAAGAAAAATGGTAGGGAAGCCCCATGACATGACATGAGCTGTCTCTCTTTCCTGTTTTTCGTTTTTCAAAATGGCGGACGCTCTGTGTGGTTTGAGCTCTTTAGCATAGCATTTTTCACACAAAGCTTTTAATAAAAATAAAAAAAATCAGTAAACCAGTTCTCAGCTTTGTTTTGCAGAGAAAAACAACTTTTTACATGAAGACACGGGTTTCAACAATGAATTTTGGAGCTTCGACAAGACGCAGGTTTTTTTTCCCCCGAGGTCGGACTGTTAGTTTAGCTTCTCAGCGTAGCTGCTTTTGACGATCCAAAAACAAGATTTTGAATCGTTAAAACAGATTTTAAAGAGAAAGAGAGGGGTCAGTGAAAAAGACCAGAGTTGAGCCTTTTTTCATCCAATGTATTCAGTAGAGAGAGAGACAAAGAACGATAAAACCGATAAATGAAAATGAGGTTGATCATTTTAATTTATCATGTGATTAATTGATTTATTGCGGCAGGCCTATGTTAGAAATTGATAAAAGCTGTTTTACTTCTCCATAAGCAAAGGGGAAGGATAGATTATTGAATCTAAAATGTACTAACGTAATTTTTTTTCTAGGACATCCACCCCAACCCCTTTTTTTTGCACATACAGGAAAGCTTCAACCTCCATACATGATCACACAGCGAAAAACGATTTTTCTTAATTCAGGGTATCCGCGGGGTTGTAAAAGGTAGTAAAAGGTAGTAAATGAAATTAACACAAATTAAGGCCATTAAAAAGTATTAAAAAGTAATAAACGTCATCTGACGAGGTATTAAATTTTTTAAAACCTACACAACTATATTTTTCCCTTTCTGGCGTCTTAAAAAAGGTCTGTGAATTTATTTATCTTTTTTAATTTTATGTTCCAAGTAGGACCTTAGCTAAAACAAAGACGTCATATCGTCAGTCAGTGTGCGCGCGCACCTACAGCTGGCCGAGGCTGATCATGTCTGTAAAAAGAAACAGGAAAGAGGAGCGCGACTTTATCCTCCGACATTTAACAAGAAATTTACCTAAACAATTGTTTGTTAGCTCGAAATTATAGCAAAAGGTGTGTGTCAGTCTAACGTTTTCTTAATAAATGTACTTTAATGGTTAATTCGGCTTTATTTATTTTTTTAAAGTGTCGCTGCCTGTGTGCACCGTGATCGCTCAGCGGTGAAAACAGGAAAAAGGAGCGCGGCTCGTTTCGCCGTCATTTAACAAGAAAAATACCTAAACAATTATTTGTTAGCTCGAAATTATAGCAGAGATGTGTTTCTGTCTATCATTTTCTTAATAAATGCACTTTAATGGTCAAATTAGCTGCATTTCGCCACCGTGGTGCAGCTTGCTGCTGGATTGAAGCAGAGAGGTGGGGAGAGTATGGCAGGCCGATTGGGTCATTAATAGCTAGTGAAGATTCTCAGTCATCCAGGACATGGTGAATTCTAAAAAGTGCAATAAAAAAAACAAAGTATAGTATAATAGTATAATAAATAGTATAATAAATAAAGACCAGTTGTTTTTGTCTTGAACTTTTTTTAATTTGTCATTAAAGGCACGTTTTCCTATTACATGATACAACAGCCAACAGCATGCCATACCCTATGGGGCCATCAGGAACTGCAGGTTTTTTTTTTTCAGTCAGAATGAATGGAAACGGCCATATTTCAGTCAAATGGTTTATAAATATGGGGGGAAAAAATCTATAAATATGTCACTTCGTCCTATAAGTTGCAAGGCATGTAAATTATGCAAAAAACTGCAACTTACAGGATGAAAAATACAGTAGTTATTATTTTTCTCCCTCTCTTTTTGAATTATGCATGTGTTCAGTGTTGAATTACTTTAACTAAACTGTTCTGTTTTCAAGTTTACAGTTTTTTGTTTGCCATTAGAGATATGCTGTGTGTGGGAACAATTAAACTTTTTCTCTTGGGTTAGATTTAAATAACAAATAGGTCAGTGCTTTTATTGAGGCAAGAAGCAAATTGATGTACTGTATCCAGTAATTGTTATAAAACTACATTTACTACCAAAGTTTAGGAAGAAAATGACAGTAATCTTATCACTTTACAATTAGTTGCATGGAACTGAAATACAACAGGTTGCCGCTACGGTTACAGCTCGGTGCCGTGATGGTATTAAAAAATATTTTGATGGTATTAAAAAGGTATTAAAAGGTATTAAATTCAACTCTAGAATTTCTGCATATACCCTGTAATTGTTTAGAAAAACTAACCATGATTTCATCTCGTCTTTGTCCAGAGATGAGGTGTCAGGATGTTTGTAGCACTGAATATGACTGAAACTACATAAAAACATAAAGCTACTGGAACTACATAAAAACATAAAGCCACCATGGTTGTATAGTAATACAGTTTTACAGTATACCAGGGTAACCATATAGTGGTGCTGCTTTGAAGATGCTACCTAAACTTTCAGAATAAGTTAAAATGTTAAAGTTGTGTATTGTGTACTTCTTGTAAACAAAGTAATTCTTGTCTGTTGCATTTTTAGTCTGACCAAATTAGGTTTGAATATTTGAGAAACAAATACATGCATTAATAAAGCCCCGTTTCATTTTCTGTTCTCAGAGTAATAAAAATGCCAGAACCAGCCAACCTGTCCCTGCTGAGCTTCGGCGAGGTGTTTGCACTCCTTTTTGATAACCACTTTCTGTATGTGATGGACCTAAGGACAGAGGTCATTTCAGGCCTTTTTCCTCTACCGGCCTACAGGAAATCTAAACGGGGATCCAGCCTCCTGGCAGGTGTGACCTCCTGGCTCAATGGCCTGGATGGGTGCAATGACTCTGGACTGGTGTTTGCTACCAGCATGCCTGACCATAGTATTCACTTAGTTCTGTGGAAGGAGAATGGGTAGTGGAAAACCAGGTGTTCAAGTCCTGGAGAGCAGGCATATACGGACATTTTCTCTGGTTGTATGTAATTGCCAAGAAAGATATTACATGTGCAAAATCTTTTTATTTTATTTTAGTTGTTTATCCTTGTTTCTCCCTCAACAATCAAGTCCTCCTCTGAACTTAAACATGAGCAGATGGAAACACAAGTCCACTTAAGAACTGTGCTAACTGATTACTGATGTGCTAACTCAAAGCTGGATAAGTGCTTGACCAGAAAAACTTCTATGAAGCCAACTCATCAGTGATCAAGCACGGTGGGGGGAGTTACCAAAACAACAGCCATCTTTTGTAATAGACGTTTGTGTGTAAAAATAAAAATGAAAACGCTTGCTGCAGTTTTGCTCTTTGACAGTTTGGGACTGTACAAGCACGAGTCTTTGTAGCCGACTTAATTCGTAGTGTACTTCGGTGCCATCTCTGTTGAACATTTTCTTACAATAACAAGATCATGCCATGCCAGCAGACTCTTGGGGACAAACATTTGAGTAAAAGCAGGGATGCCTTAAACAGAGTTTCTGTAAAGATTAGATCTTTTTGTTTTCGGATGATGTGCTGCAGGATTAAAGAGAAAAAATGTTTTGAAGCCGTTACCGTGGAACAAATCTGTATACCTTACCAGCTGAGAAGTGGGTTACCATGTAAAATAATGGTAAGCTTAGTGTAAATCCACTGGAAAAAAATGTTTTTTCATTATTTTTGAGGGTGTCTGATTTAAAAGTCAGCTTGATACATGTGATGTGCCTTTTCAGTTCATTTTGAATGGCTTGGCCAGACTCCAGCAAGGCAGTGGGTGCGTTGTGAATTTTACTTTTATTTTTTTACTAACAGTTTGAGATGCCTGCAGCTTGATCATTTGCTCGGTAGCACTTTTCAAAATTGACAGGTTTATTTTTGTTTAAGGCATCAATACAAAAAACAGTTAAGGCAGTTTTAAGTGAGTTTGATTGTGTCCAATATGACTGTTTAAACATAACTGATGTTTCTCCAAATCCCTAATATATTCTCCAGTAATCTGAATGTAAACTCACCATTGTCCCACATTCTATCCTTCATGCAGCACTTAATTCAGATATCAAACACAATATTATTGCTTGTATGCATTGCAGTAAAAACGAATTTAGAATGGCTGAAAGAAATGTGTAATGAAACACAAAACTGTTCTAGTTTGATTCAGTTGTGTTTATATACATTGTGTTGATTTTCACCAAACGTTCACAATTGAGTCACCTACAGCAATCTACAGTACTGCATTCTTTCTAATAATAAACTAGTAAATGCTATTACTGTTTGTTTGGTCTGTCTCTAATGAAATGTTGCTCACATACTCCTGGCTGAGCATCTTGGGTGAAATTTGCATGTCTGGCCACATGACATCAGGAGAACATTGGCAGGTCGATTATCTCATGACAGAAGAAGATGGGATGTACTCCCCTGCAACTTACTGTGTTCTAGGCTCATACTGAACAGTCACTGTAGGGCCTCAGCTAGCTGGGCTGTACAGATTTCAAGTTTTGGGCCCATTAAAAAAAAAAAGTCCTTTATTTATCAAAGCAGAATTTTAAAATTCAAGATTGATGTTTGTTCAAGAAAAACTGTAAACACAGGCATAAAACATTGCAATTAACTTTGGTTAACAATCATAAAGTGTGCGTTCTTTGAAACTTAATGAGTCTAAACATTCTTAGACAAGAAAAAACAGTTGAACGTCTCCGAAAAATAATCTGTTGTATTTATTGGCTTTGTATCACCAATTTTTCTTAACATGCATGACTGCAAAGAAATTGGAGAATCTGAAAAAAAAAACACATACACAGGGTGAACTAACTTGACACTAAAATAAACCCGTTTAAACTTGCTGCAAGACATCTTTGTTCACCAACTATACCATTGTTCATCCATTCATTCATCATTGATACCGGACGATGCAGTTGTGCATTTTCTTGCTGAGCAATTATGTATGAAATATATAAAACCAGATGTGCTTTGCTGTTCACTGATACAACATTTTTAAGCACCTGTCCTCTTCAGTGTGAGGGCAATTACATCATCGTCTTGGATTTTGGAGGTCAGGTTCTTGCGTTCAGTTCTTACTTCTCTGACTGTTCTGCACCTGGAGCACAATACACTTTTAATTCCAGTAATTCATTTTCTTAATATCTCATCTGGCTCCATATCTCATTCTCTTTCACCTTCTTTGAACCGTCTCTTTCGTTCCTCAAAGAAAGAGTTTTGTTTTGTCAACCAAAAAATGATTTGGAACAATAAAACATTGGTTCCTTCTTGTGTTCTTCCTGATAGAAAACAAAAGTGGGACTTCTCAAACCCTCTTCCATCAATCTCGTGCCTTCAGTCACTGATGTTTATCTTCAGTTTAACTGGCAACGCTTTTTGTAATTACGGTAATGACTTTAACATTAAATATTTACTGTGGAGGGAAATATAATATATGCAATGTAGAAGTCTCGTGACATATCTGAAGCTTAATACTGCACACAATGTCTGCTTCCAGCTTCTGTTCATGTTGACATTAATTTTGGTCCAATGATCAGTCGTTTGGCACGGCTTCGTCCATCCACTTCATGTAGGCTAGACTGCCGTCTTCCACCGTAAAACTGAGGACTTCTGGGTTCGAATAGGGATGGATGGACCTTGAAAGGAGACAGAACACTTCAGCTCACTTCAGCAAAACACTTTCAATCTACAGCAACAATCCTTTAATTAGGGCTATGTGGCTGGGTCATTGTTGTTTTTTCTATAAGTCAAAAGAAACTGATGAGTCTGGAAACCTATTTGATCAGAACTACGGTAATATTGGTCTTTTTCTTTGAAACATGTTCAAATTAAAAACTAAAAACAGAAACTTGTATGTTTTTGACAGTGGTAATTTCCATTAATTGAAACTTTTTTTGTGTGTGATAACCTGTTATAACTGGATTTAGATCATTTTAGTTTATGTTTATGTTTATTAAATTTGTTCATTTTTTTTTTACAAAAGAAACAATACAAGACAATCCCATAAATGATAATGTACAAAATATAAAAAAATGAAAGGTAGCAGAAAGAAGAATAAATCTTATTATATCTGCCCCTTTTTTCCAACAATCAGATTAAACAATAATAATCTTCAACCAACAGTACAAAATGACTAACTCTTTCTAATTTTCTAACTAATACAATACACATTACGCTATTTCATTTTTTTAACACATTTGTTTTGATCATTTTCTTAAATGTAAACATTGACTTGGCATTTTTAACTACATTCTCCAAGCCATTCCATAATCTAATTCCCTGGATTGAGGTAGAACGTCCCTTCAAACTAGTTCTGAATTGTGGTTTTACAAACATCTCTGTCCCCTTAAGATTATAACAACTTTGTCTTTTAACAAAATGCATTTGGATATTTAAAGGTAATGCATTATTTTGAGCCCTATACATAACTGATAAAATATTATAGTCTACCAAATCATGGAACTTCAATAACTTCAGTTGATAAAATAATGTACTTGATGGATGACAGTAATGTTTTCTAGTGATAATTCTTACAGCTCTTTTCTGTAATACAAAAATAGGCTTTGTGATTGTTTTACACGCATTCCCCCAAACATCAATACAATAGATTAAGTGTGGAACAATGATTGTGTTATACAACAAATACAGAGCTTTATCATTCAATACATAGTTCCCATGTGACGTCACATCTGTGTTACTTCCGGGTGGACCCTCATTTCGAAAGGCGGCGCGCTGCCTCTCGACATGAGGCTGACAGCGCAGTCTATGGATGTTCATTTTTCACGTTTTTTTTTTTTTTTTTGTTAATTTCTAATTAATTGCAATGGTTACTTCGTGTTGTGTCAGTGGGTGTTCCAGTCGGGTAGACGTTTGGGCAACGCGCAGGTTTCACTCAATCAAAAAAAAAAGTAAACATGAAGGATTTATCTCATCGTAGAAGCTCACAGCTGAGCAGCCTGCAGCCCCAACTCTGCTTGGATCTGCTCTGAAGACATCTGCTTTTGGCCGGTAAACAAAATATTCTACATAAATCATTTTGTGAAACAATGTTAGAGTACAACTGTCTGTGTGTTAGAGCTGTTTTTTTTTTTTTCATTAGCAATACCGTCTTGCATGCTGTGGTTAGCTTAGCATCTCGCTAACGCAACAATGGCCTCCTCACGGTCCAGCCGGTCTACCGGGACCAGCGGGGGAGACCGCCCCAGTGGGAGAAGGAGGACGGGAGCCAAGTCGTGCGGGCGACCAGGGCTGGACTGGGACAAAAAATCGGCCCGGGCATTTTGAGCAGAGTGGCCCACAGTGATGGCATAGTTACATTGAAAAAGTAACTTAGTTAAGTTACTGATTAGTCCTTGGGAAAAGTAACTTAGTTAAGTTACTGATTACTTGATTTGGAAAGTAACTAAGTTAGATTACTAAGTTACTTTATTAGTTACTTTCAGCAGCTGCTAACAAGAACCCTCTGTCACAATACATAAAAAATTTAAATGTTTTAATAAAATAATTACCAATTAAAAATATTCAAAAAACATAATGGTCTTTCTTGACTTTATAAAACATAAATACTTTTGATAAAAAATAAGGTATTTCTTGATTTCAATATCATAAATGAAGGTTGAATGAATAAAGAAATACTTGCTTTATATAAAAAAAATAGTGTCTTTACTTCACTAAACAAATAATATGTTTACAAAAAAGACTTATAAAATGATTATTTTGAAAATGTTTCAAGTGAACAATACGTTTGTATAGGCCAACTCTTTCAGGGATGAAGATGTTCACATCCTTGATAGAGAGGAACGATGGTTTGAGAGAGGAGTAAAGGAGGCCATCTTTGTGAAAAGAAACCGTCCATCATTAAACAGAGGTGGAGGCCTCTGGGTTCAACTGTCCCCCTCTTACAATGCTGTTGTTGCTAGTATCACTCAGCCCTCTGTGAATAGCAAACAACCATCAGGGTGCTAATGATCCATTGTTAGGCTGATGGTCCTCCTTGCTCATGTGAGCAGCTGGTTTCAGCTGTCATCAACAAACTGGTTGATCCACTGTGAGTCAAGTCAAGTCTATTTTATTTATATAGCACAGTTAAAACAGATAAACTGTTATCAAGGTGCTTCACACACACAACACAAAAGAGGTTTAAAAATGTACAGAACAGTATCACACACCAATGGTAAAAATTATGATATTAACAGCGGTAAAAGTATAATAAAAATGTATAAGAGCAATATTAAAATGAAAACACAGTAAAAAAAATATATACACTACGTCAGCTCACACAGTTTGAAATAATAGAGAAAAGATGATTTTTTTAGCAGGGATTTGAACATGTGAAGGGAGGAGGCCTGTCTAATGTTGGGGGGCAGGTTGTTACAGAGTTTCCACAGTGAGAGGGTGATATTTATAAGACTGAGCTGAATACAGCACCTCAGACTGAGGAAGTCTTTCTGATGAAAGATGAAACGTTTCTACAATTGTTTTGTTTTGTTTTTTGAATGTCCAGAGGCCCAGACATAGTTTTTTTTTTAGATTTTTACCTGGATTATTGAGCATGCATCAGGGTCATCAGCACAGACTCCTTAGCTCCTTAGCTGCATGTGGATTTCCTTGAAGAGGAAGAGAACAGCTGCTAACTTCTGGAAATAACACACAAAGAGGTAAAAAAAAAGTTAATAAGATTATAATTTTAAATTAAAAAGGTAATAGTACAGTAATAGTAAAAGAACAATACCTCTTTTTGAGCAGTTGAGGTGGTTGAATCTCTCATCTCTCATCATCAGGGCTCCAGGACATGCTGACACTACTGTATCAGTCTGAGTTTTTTCATAAAGTGCTGAAGTGTTGACGTGATGGAAAACGTCTTAGCAGCGTTCAGTAAAGCCTGCAGCACATCAACAACATTTCAGACATGATTCAGAGATCATTAAAAACTCCTATTTGTGTTATTGATCTGGAATGATTTGAATTACCTGAGAAAAGTTGCAGCTGCTGATCGGTGTTTACAAGCTGTTTTCTTCGTTCACGTTCGGATGATGTGGTTAGTCCGTTCAAGTGACGTGTGTTGCTGCTGCAGGTCTTGTGAAACCGCGTCCATGCACAGCTTTAATTTGCGCAGGTCTTTTAACAACAGGAGACCGCAACAACATGCTAATACTGTAATGCTAAGTGCTAACGCGTGCTGCCTGCAAGATGCCGCGCTGAAACTAGGTCGCATAGAGCAGACGTCACGTCACTCCTTGATGAGTCCTGTCTCACTCGTCGTCCTCTCAGGCTGCAGGGAGGAACTTTCAGCTCGGTGTGAGCACCTCACAGTCCAGTTTCTGTCAGGCACGCTGGTGTCAGGTTTCAAGGGAAGGGGCTGGACGGAAGAGTGCTGAGAGATTTCATTGGATTAGCTCGAGATCGTTCAAGAAAATCAACCAATCGGCCGTCGCGATTGACAAAAAAATATCTATAATTTATTTTTTTGGTTCATGAGTGACAGCGGCCCATAAATCGCATAAATCACCGACGGCCCACCGGGGATTTGCCCGGTACGCCCGAATGGCCAGTCCAGCCCTGCGGGCGACGCGTCGGTCCCATGGGACGTGCCCCCGCAACCGCGACGGTTCCACGCCGTCTGACCTGAGCTCGACGGACCCTCGGCTCCAGTGCTAACAACATGCTAACTTCCAACACGGTAACACTCAAAAGTGCTGGTTCTGGTCCGTGTTCAGCTTGGACTGTTTGTGCTGGCTGTGTGTTATTTTAGTTCAACCTTTTTTTAGCTGGTTAGATATGATTGAGACAGTTTACACATCTTTTTTGGATTTAAAGCTGTGAAGCCGGTGTGCGCTCCTTGTAGTAATTAAATAATTAATGATATCGGAGTAACTACTTTGTGACAAGTTGTCTGATTCGTCTGCCATGATTTCTTTCTCAAACTCATTTAACTCCGACCATTTTGCTCTTGTTCCTTGGTGAAGCTGTGGTAGCTCGTGTTTTTGCTCTGGTTGTTCGCGTCTGCTTGTTCGCCATCTTGCCTTTCATCTTGCCTTTCTGCCTTTAGATATGGTGCAAAACCGGTATTGCGCAATACTGGGGGCGTGTCTGGGAACTATGTATAGGTCTCTGACTTTGTACAGTACTGCAATCAATTTAGCTATTTTTATTCTTACAGAATTTGTGTTGTTTCCATGTCAGTTTGTCATCAATGATAACACCCAAAAACTTCAATTTTTTTTAGTGTATTTGTTGAAATATTTAAGTTATTTCCAAATCCTTAAATTCACTGTTTCTGACAGTTTGTCATAAAGTACAAACTATAAACTTCACAAGTCTAGAAAACCTTGTGAGGGACCTTTTAAATGTACAACAAACAGCGTAATAAGCAATGTCTTACCTCACAAAATCAATAACATGCTGAATCCTAGAGGTTTTTGTTCTTACCAGCTGTAATGACAGTAAGAATGAAATATTCTGTATCATCAAACCAGAATACATGATCATAGTAAAGCTTACTATCAGGGTTTCAGTGGCATCCTGGATTTCACCTTTCCAATAGTACCTACAGAGACCCAAAGCATGACAGGTTAGGATTCTATACGTACGTGTGAGAGGTAATTCTGCCTGTCTTCAAATGGCTCCATTAGTGTTATTGATTTTTAGGGTAAACCTATTTAATCAATGAGTATACCACTAATTGTTAGGTTTTATATTCACTGTACTTTTTGTGCTTATTCATGAAAAGGAAAAGTAGGTGCTTTGATAACAAAAATAATGGACAAGAAAAGAGTATGTGCCTTTTGTGATGCCGTTACGTAGATACAATATGAAGGACGTGGTCATCAAACTGGGCTTTGTGACTGAGCGTAAGACAGGAAGAAATGTCTGTAAGTGTCAGGTTCACATAAAACTTACAGTGTGGATGTCTTGGAGAAGATGTTAACACTAGCTGCCAGATGTCTTTCCATGACAGCCCTGAAGGGAAATTGTAGAGAGAAAAGAATTGGGCAGATATGAAAGGAGGAAAGAAAAATGTAACATTTCTTTTTTTATATATAGTACAAGAAATTGAATCTACTTTTTTTTGTCAAGAACTAAAATACAATACAATTTAAAGAAATGTTAAGTTATACAACTATACCTGCTAATGTCCTTTGCTACCTGCTCGTTGGGACTGTTGATGAGGAGGACAGAGTGATGGCCTGGTGTGTAGCTCCCTGTTAAGACTGCATGAAGATGAACTGCCAAGGACCTCAACCCAGGATACATGGACACTGCCAGGACCAAGAACTAGTGTTGAGAGTATAAAAGAAAAACATATACTATGGTCAAGGTAAGGACTTTAGGAATATCTGAGTCGTAACTGTTACAGACTGGCTTTAACATCCATCTGTGATTTTATCTCCCATGGAACAAACTGAATATGAGAGTGAACATTGTCAAAATACATAAATATTGTCCAGATCTCACCCAGATGTAAGTTGGTACACTTTTTTCCCCCGGATTATTTTAATAGTCTAAAAGCAAACCATCTTGACCAACAGGACCACCTACTGACTTGTGTGAAGTATACCTGGATGCTTCCTGGTAACAAACATCTATAAAACAGAATTGGGGAGTGGTGGTGCAGAGCTTAGTGAAGGTGAGTCTGTGATGGGAAGGTCATCGGTTCAACTCATTTACTCAACAAAGTTCATCCTTTGCTCCACTCTGGGCCCTTGAGCAAGGCCTTAACCTCCACCATCTGCTCCTTGGGGCACCTTAGATAGCAGCTCTCTGCTCCACACAGAGGGCTGTGGTAGCGTCAGGAATTGCATCCGGTGTAAAAACAATTGCCAAGTCTTCGTGTTTGTATAGTTTATTGTACCCACTAAGGTTATCATCAGAAGAGATTGTGTCAAACAGGGCTAATGAAAAGTAGACATTTGACTATTTGGAAGCTGAAGTTGGTATGAAACCAACATTCCCGTATGTTCCAGTACAAGCTTTAAGTTCTTTCATCAACAAAGTCAACACACACCTAAAATGTTTCTTTCAAAAACTGACATTTGTGGATTTATGTAGTTCTTACCTTTCCTTATGTTCAGATATGTAGTTTCTAATACCATATTTTTCGGACTATAAGGCATTTAAATCCTTTAATTTATTCAAAAATCGACAGTGAGCCTTGTAATCAGGTGCACTTTATGTATTAATTCTTGTTGTACTTTCTGACATACTTACTGACCTCGAACTGATTTTATGTGGTTACCGGTATTATGAACTAGTTGAATAAAGTTGGACTTATCTGACTGTTATTATTTCACTTAATGCGCCCTATAAACCTGTGCACTTTATGTATGAAAACAGACCCATCCGTTGATGTTGTCTCTTATAGTCTGAAAAATACGTTACGTTAACTGTAATATCAAAGGATGGATCCCCTTTTAACAGGAAAAAACAAAATACTTTCAGCAAGCTCAAGCATAATACACTGAAGATTATAAATAACAAATATTTAACATGTTAAGATTTTGTGTCGTTAAGAAAAGTGTATGCAAACCATTTTTTTGGCGGGCAAATTTTGATACAGATGTAGAATGTCTATGTTTAATCAATACCAGTAATCAGACACTTTTGAATGCAGTAGCTCATCAATCAACTAAGGTGGCACCAGTCAAGTTCCAGGGGGTGGTGCTCCTCTGGCTCTGCTCCTGCCATGACTTGGGTACTGCTGGCTTCAGTTCCTATGAAAATGCAGGTGTGAGATGTTCACTATTCTTAATAAATGGTTGATGGTCAATCACAAAACAACCTGGGCTTTCCTCTGTTGCATGTTCACTTACTGTGCATTCACAGTAAAGCTGTGCAGACAAGAGCTAAAGGCAGACAGCTGCCTGTCAGGTATTTTACTGCCGTGGAATTTATGGATGAAAAACTTCAGTGTTGAACATTAAAGTCCAAAACTCTGTGACATCACAGCTGATTTCATGATCCCGCATTGTTACATTGTATTTCTTTCATATTGCATCAGCTAAGTTAAATAATTATCATTATCAAGTGTTGTGTAAACATATAGTTATGTGACTGAATGTGTTTGTGACAAACCTGCTGATTTCCTGTTTGTTGATCAGCTGACAGCCCACGCTGCTACTTTGGCTGTAGAGAAACAGTACCTGTTCTCTTCAGACAATTGAAATACAAGGCATGGTATACTTTAAGCTGTCCCCATATGATGTGACTAAATCATCCTTATCTGAACAAAGCCCCATAATTTCTAATGCTCAGTCAGAAATTTGAATTTGACATTTTTTTGATCCATGTGCGTTTGATCGAAGAAATTAGAGGAGAAAATAACAGATACAATTGGAAAGCATTTATATTTTCTACATTTTGTCATCCTTACAGCCAGTGTATATACCGTAGAACAAACAGTTGTAAGGAGCAAAACTATAAAACTGTAAAAAGGTGCAATAATCTGGTTGTACAAATGTACACACCCCTTAGGTTAATATGTATTAATTGCAGTATTTTCTGGTGTATAGGTCGCACCCGTGTATAGGTCGCATTGTCCAATTATCACCAATAGATTGGAAAAATCCCTAGATAGGTCGCACTGGTGTATAGGTCGCACCTACGTTTAGCTCTGCTGCAAATGTCTGCCACAGGAGCGCACAGCAAGGCTTTTAAGAAGATTAACACTTAAAAACAATTATTTGTTTGATAAAAATTATAGCAAATATATGTCTGAGCTGAACTTTTCCTTAATAAATGAACGTAATTGTGAAATGAGCTGGATTTAAAAATTTGTTTCACCGAAAGTGATAACAAGCCATATATAGGTCGCACCTGAGTATAGGTCGCAGGCCTTGAAAAAAAAAAAAAAAATAAAAAGGTGCGACCTATACATCAGAAAATACGGTAATCACATCGCTTGGGTACACACCTGTAATTAATTAAAATGACTTTGGTGTGCCCAAAATAAAGTTTGGATATCCTAGTACAATGTTCCTCACATTTATTAGTTACATCCAACAGAAAAAAAAACACATTTCACAGATTTTGCCATCAAAAATCTTATTATTGAAAGGTACCAGTCAGACGAAGGTTACACTTTTTTCTTCTATCAGCACTGTATAGGCCCATGGAACATAGTAATAAAGAAGTGAAGATAATGAGGGACAACAGTAATGTTATCGAAAACAGGATGTTCCTCTAAAAATGACATAAAAGACAAGACGAAAACCAATGAAGGTGGCAGCCAAGAGGCAGGCGGCAAAACTGAAGGAGCTGCTGGAATTTCTGTCAGGAACTGGTTGTGTTCTACATGTGAGAACGACCTTCTATAGTCTTCATGTATCTGAATAATGGTTTAGTGTTGCAAGATGTAAATCTTCTCCGAACAAAGATAAAGTAGCCTCAGATAAAATACATTTCCCAATGGTGCATGAATGTGATCTAAAAAGCACCGATTAGTAGAAGGATTTGTTCGATTAGATTTGTAGAGATCTAGTAGGGCTGTATGAATGTGTGTGGAGGTAAATGAGGGTACACATTGTGTTGTAAAGTGAGTATCTTGATTAAAAGTGCTATGTAAGTACAGTCCATTCATCATTTTCCAACTTTGTGTGGGAAAACGTGTTATGGTCTGATGAATCTGAAGTTGGACTTTTTGGTCCCTATTCTAATTCTAATGTGTATGTTAAGTCAAAAAATAAAAATAAAAAATAACACTCTACTTCACTATATTAACACCAAAACCATTGTAAGACACAGTGGTGGCAGCAACATGCTGTGGGACTGCTATTCTTCTGACAGAACTTGGGTTTTTGTCAAAGGTGGGAGAATTTGGAAAATGTGCCAACACCTGTCAATTTATTCATTCATTTCATTCATTTATTCATTTATATAGCACTTTACACAACCACGGTGGTGGTGACCAAAGTGCTTAACAAAAAACAGTGCAGTACTTAAAAAGACAGATTAAAAATCAGGAAAAACACAACATAAAAGCAAAAATAAAACCAGAAATGTCACCACATATTTAATTACTAAAAGCCAGTTTGAATAAAAAAGTCTTAAGCTTTGATTTAAAAGGGCCAAGTTCAGTAATCTGGCGTAGCTCAAGTGGGAGTGTATTCCAGAGTCGAGGTGCGGCCGCAGAAAAGGCACGGTCACCCCAACGTTTATATTTTGTCCGTGGAACAGAGAGCAAGAGTTGGCTATCTGACCTCAGAGACCTGGAGCGGGCGGGGAAACTTAACAACTCCGTTATATAAGTAGGAGCGAGGCCATTCAGAGCTTTAAAAACAAACAATTTAGGCTTAAAGGTCTTCTTTGGAATGGCATGGCTCCAGATTTAAAGCTGATTAGGTTTGAAGAGGGCTGTGCACAAGCAACAACCAGAATTCTGCCAAATGTGGAGTTCTTAGGGAAAGTAAATGGGCACATATGGCAAAGTCAAAGTGTGGGCTGCTGACAGTCTCCTTAGAAGACTGAATGCTGGAATTCAGGGGGTACCAAGAACATTTACTCAATGGACCAACTTCTCTGGGCAAGTTCTGCACAGGCTTTATTAAGTAAACTTGTTCAATTTGTTGTCAAACCAAATATCTGAAAAACACATGGCAGCAAATCAGCATCAAAAAGACATCGGACATCAGAATGAAGAAGAACGGGAGAAGGAAATTTAAGTGACTTTGAATGTTGATGCTTGACAGGCTGGTCTGAGTATTTCCAGAAACTGCTGACCTGAGACTTTCACACACATCCGTCTCTAAAGTTTAGAGACTCATCAGACCAGGCAATGTTTGAGCCTGTGTGAATTGCTGTCAGTTTCTGAATGGCACCTGGTAAGGATTTCTTCTGATGTACTGGTAGTCCATCTGCTTCAGTGTTGGACGTAATAGGTATTGAGAAATGGGGATTCCTTACAACACGAGTGTAACAAGTGGTTACTAGAGCTATTGTTGCCTTTTTATCAATTCCAGTCAGTCTGCACATTCATCTCTGACCTTTGACCTCAACAAGGTATTGTCATCCACACAACTGCCTCTCTCTAGATATTTTCTTTGTGTTTTCCTTGGACTACTGTATTCTCTGTAAATCCCAGTGATGGTTGTGTGTTAAAGTACCAGTAGAGCAGTAATTTCCTGTGTACCGGTACTCACACCCGTCCGGCCATCGAATCACTTCAACTCCCTGTCTGTCTGTCTGCCCCGTCCTGTTTGTCCATTCAGCCAGCACACACATTCTGTATCAGCTTGGACAAATGATCTGACAGAAGGCTGCAGATGGTTACATTAGGATATTTGATGAGAGAGTTTTATGTCTGAATAAAGAAAATTGCGGCTCAATTTAATTATCTAGTGACCTCTAAAAGGACGGCCATGTTTGGACTGGATCCATGCTAGCCCCAGTCTGTCACAGATAAACGAGTATTGGCTTGGCAGAGATCAAATTATAATCTGTCCTACTTCTCGGTACAGTGGAGGGCAGCGTCGCAAGCTGACAGAAACACGCAGCTGCAGAGAGGAAAGTATTTACAGAAAAGTCCTGCCTTTATTTGGATTCTTCTGTTTCTGAAGGTCCACACAGAGATAAAAGGTTCTTACCAAACTTGCAATGAGCAGCACCGACCGGAAGGCGGAGTTTAAAATTCCCTCTCTGTGGCATCTCTGGAGGAACAACTCCATCCTTTTAGGTGCGATTAACTTCATTCAGGTCTGGTTCTTCAGGAAACAAGCTGCTCTTTGTTCTTAAATGATTCCTGTTTATGTGTGACGAGCAGCAGCAAACTTCCCTTTTTGACAGAAGCACTGGGCTGACAGGTAGACACAGATCAAAGACAGACATAAACCAATAACCCGTCTGATTGGTTGGTGAACATTTGCAAGAGGGCCGATGACCAATAGGATTGCAGCTCCCTGCTGTCCTGCCTGCGAGGCCACATGGGTCATAATCAGCTTAAGTGTAAATACACAACTTCATCACGTGCAGTGTGTGTGTGTGTGTGTGTGTGTGTGTGTGTGTGTGTGTGTGTGTGTGTGTGTGTGTGATGGTAACAAGAAGATATGTGTATATGCAATTGGTCTTGCAAGGATGCATTTCATTTAATGTGGGGAAAGTGATGCAGTACTGTAATAGTCATGTTTGTTCATATTTTTGCCTGCCACTGACATGCAAGGCGGATGATAATGTTTTTGCATGTGTTTCTGTCTGTGTCTGTCTGTTATCAAAATATCTCATGAACTACTGTATCCATTTTAATCAAACTTGCAGAAGTTAATCACTGGATATACCTCAACAACTGATTACATTTTGAGTTCAGATCAGTTCAAGATGGCCACCCCAGTCAGCTAGACTTAGAACACACAGAATTGCTGTGAATTAGTTTGTTATTCAGGTAAATTGTATTTTGGTGAGGTAGAAGCTGAGACAGAGCAACAATACATATTTTGAGCGCTAACAAGTTGTGATAGAACTATAATTGTATTATTGTTTATTTAACTTTGTCCGTCTGTTAGCAAAATATCCCGTGCACCACTGAACATACTTTTAAAAACATTTCAGGAAATAATCACTGGATGTGCATCTATGACTGATTAGGTTTTGGAGTTAGTCCAATTCAAGAAATCCACCACAATCAATAGGAAAACAGCTGTAACTCAGTCAATTTTACAGATATCAAGCAAAATTTTGGTGTACATTTTATTCAAAAATGAGATCATAAAAACATTATACACACAACTATTATGTGATTCTTGATTTTTTTATTTTACTATGTGCATGTTTAAACCTCTGAGGATTTTTTAACTTCACTTTCAATTTGTTTTGATCCAGTACCAGTCTTTTCTCAGTACAAATATTTCATACACAATGTGTTTTGTAATAAACTCAGAAAACATGATTCATTAATACAGTAAATTGCTAAATAAAATACTATATAAACTATGGTTAGTAGTTTTTAATATTAAACACAGAACCAGCATATAAAATCCTACTAAAACATTAATCAAACAACAATGAATGGTACAGTAATATTATTGAAACTGTAGTACTATCTTCAATAATGCATGTCCATATTTCTGCTGGAATAATTCACAGTCCAGTAGTAGTAAACCAAGGCCGCACAGAGAGAAATCAGCCAGCGTTTAAAGGTGCACTGAGGAAGAAACATCCTACATCACTAATTCTGCACAACAAGAGCTTTAGAGACTGCCGAATGAAGAGCTACAACATGTGGTGGACATATGAGACAGTATGAAGAGCTGGACTGTAGTAGGTCCTGACTTGAGCTACAACGACTAAAGAAACAGCTATTCTCCTTAAATGCCAAGCAGCACAAGTAAATTAATAATAATAATAATAATGTATTTTCCTGTCATCTGCGTATGTTTCCCATACACAGACAAAATTCGTCTCTGCATTTAATCCAACCACCTACCAGGTGGTGCAGTGAGCAGCTATAGAAAAGTGCCCGGGGAGCTGGAGAATTAGATGTGCACTCATAGATAGACAGTCCTGATCATCAAGGACGACAAGAAAGTGATCATTTCATCCAACTACCATCTGATCACCTGCCTCTGTGCAGCATGAAGCTCCTGTGGTGCATCATAGTCGCGGTAGCTATGATAAGACACTACACATATGTTTGAGCACTTTTAATTTCCCTGAAGGAATCTTCCCAAGGGATTAAAAAAATTATATTTATTCTAATCTAATCTAATTACCTGTAAGACATTAAAGACAACCATCAGCTACTGGTCAACCAAACCATTTAAGACAGTAAGACCTGACATACCTGGATGGACTGCAGGAAGGCCTATGACTCAATGTCACACATGGGTCCTGGAGAGCTTAAAACAAACTGAACAACATCAACAGCACACTAAGAGCCTTCATTAAGATTGTAATGGGAATCATGTTGGTCAAATAACTTAAATTTTGTCTTGTTTGATGATCATTTGGTTTGTCCATGTGGGCAGCTGCACATTGAGGCTTCTTTCTTGGTCTGTACCCTCTTGGTCCATGGCTAAGAAAATAATGCTATATGCTGTGGATGGTGACTCTGGTGTTCCAGCATTTTCCAATTCGTGATGGACGTCAGAGGCAACCTTGTGGACTCCTGAGTTGTGCATGAACATTCAGACCCATTTTATCTCCTTTGATATTTCCTCAAAACTTATCAAAAACAAGAAGTTATTAGACCTTTGCATTGACCAAGACATTTTAGAACCTTAAGCATCGCTTAATGGACGGTTTTGCTCAGTGTATGTATATTTGAGGACCCGCCCTGTGTGGATTGGAGAAAAGCCGCAAACATTTTGAATGTATGCACCCAATTCTTGTTTTTTAAAATCACTGTTCTGGGATAATTCATTTAATTATATCTGTTGGAAAAATGTTTGGTTGTTACCTAGAAAATACTTTATAACTAATAAGATTCAAGAAGTGTCCCTAAAAATTCTGCATAAATGTTATCCTGTAAACTATATAATCTTCAAGTACCGTCCAAACGTAGACCCAATGTGTTCACTCTGCCATCGCTCTGAGGAGACCATCATCCATCTCTTCTGGGACTGTTCTCATACTCAGGTATTCTGGAAAGACATTTTCTAAATAGAAAGTTAGAAATTGACCTACCATTTGACGCTAAAATTATACTGTTTGGTTTCTTTTGTCCAAATATTTCAAGTAAGAAAGTTTTTGTTGTAAATTTAATACTACGAATGTGTAAAAAAAAATGAAATAGCGTAATGTGTATTGTATTAGTTAGAAAATTAGAAAGAGTTATTCATTTTGTACTGTTGGTTGAAGATTATTATTGTTTAATCTGATTGTTCGAAAAAAGGGGCAGATATAATAAGATTTATTCTTCTTTCTGCTACCTTTCATTTTTTTATATTTTGTACATTATCATTTATGGGATTGTCTTGTATTGTTTCTTTTGTAAAAAAAAAATGAACAAATTTAATAAACATAAACATAAACTACTGTATTAGCCAAATTTTACATCCACATCTGTAAATTCTCCATGCTAAAACCTAGATTTATAGTATTATATACTTTTTATAATTTTTTATACTACTATGAAAAAACTCAGGACAGTATTACCTACACTTTTATTATTTCATTTTTTGCTTATGTTCATTAAATGTTTAGTGTTTTAGTGTTGGTGTAAATTTTCATACTTTTATACTACTATGCAAAAACTCAGGACAGTGTTACACTTTTACTATTTTATGCTTATGTTTATTAAATGTTTCAGTGTTTTAGTGTTTAAATGGTTACTGTTGCACCGAGGGACTGAGAGAAACGCAATTTCAATCCTGTGTATGTCCTGTACATATTGCAGTTCTGACAATAAAGTTGACTTTGACTTAAAGTATTGTACCAATGCAAAAGCCTTGAAAACTAAAACAATCTAACAAATTTCTGTTGTAAGCTGCCCAAAACACATTTGTGTTTTTTTTTTAATTATTATTTTTTTGTGTGCCTTTATTCTCTTTTGTGCTATGCATGCCTTAAGTCTTGAGCCTTGTTTGTCATTGTAAGATTTTTTTTGTACTTGTTTTTATAAAAAAAAATAAAAAAAACTGTTCATGAGCATGAATTTATTCCACAAGACGCCCACATGAGGGAGCTCTGGCTTCATCCATCAGTTGTACTTCCAGCCCAGCCTTGCAATGAGAGTTCTTTGACCATGGACAGAAGTACCAGTCCACTGAAATAATAACTGCCCCCCGACACACTCTGTAAACCGAACAACAGGGGGCGCCACAGAAATCCCAGCCTGAGAACGATCCAATTTGTTTCCACAGCTCTGGCTGGCTTCATTTGAGAGCAGCTCCAGTAGAGCCACTTAAGCCACTGCTCCCCGACATGAAAGAAGGCAACCAAAATAGAGTGATAGGAAGAAAGCCGAGAGGAGAGGCGTTTGATCTGCTTGTTCTGGGACATCACTCAGAGGAGTGCGCTTCCCCCAAAGAGCACTGAGGCCTCCTCCTCTTTTAGAAGCCTAATGTGAAAAATTAGATTATTTTTTATTTATGTCTGGGCTTCTTTGCTGTTTGTATATAATGAGGCCACGAGGTCTACATCGGAGCCAGAGGGGGGGAAAAAATGAGAAAGGGTAGAAAGGAGTCTTGCACGTCCTACCTTGACTAAATGCCATTAAACTGCACCCGCCTCGTTGTGGGATCAATAAAGTTCCTTTGCTGTGAAATAAAACAAAGTCTATAGCAATGGGAGCAATACAGCAATGAATGGAGAGTAGAAACTAAAACCTTCAATGAGGTGAGGGAAAAAAAAAACGGTGTCAAAGAAAATGAAAGTTCAAAGGTCTATGTTGGTATTTCACAGACTTTTTTGTTGTCTTCTGTGTTGCAGTGCCTGAGCTGAACTCAAAGGTCAGAGAAGTCCTAATACTGGGACTTCCAAGCCTGTGATTACCAGGACTGATCCTCCCTAAGAGGTTAATTAAAAACGTCAAGGGGGGGCTGAGCGGGGAAGTGCCTACACCACTGTCGAGAACCCTGGTGACCCCACCATCCTCACGGACGGACACGACCATCCGTCACAGCCTATTCCTGGCTGTCAAGCCTCTGCTGCGACCACAGAAATCACAAAGTGACTAGAAACACACAAGTGTACGCATCAATGCCAGAACTCTGACAAGCAGAGAAGAATAAAACCACACATCATCCCCGGCTGAAGTCTCTTCACTTACTGGAACCTCTCCCCGCTTAAGGACAAAGCTCATATCTACCGTTGAATTCATTAACTCTTTTTATTTCTGCCAAAAAAGGGTAATAATGATTTTACTTGTCTGCACCTTTAGCAAAAAAAATAAAATTTAAAATTTAAAAAATCCCATGAATCACTGGTTGGATTTTAATGAAAATGTCAGGAAGTAATCATATGATGACATCTACAGTATGACTGATTCACTTTTGGCATGAACAAAATTTAAGATGGCTGCCACAGGCTATTATGAGCCTCAAAAATGTCACTACTTAGTATTAAAGTTAAAGAACTCAAATGTACAGTAGTAGTAGTTGAGACTGATTGCCAACTTGTTTATTGAGCACTGGCTGATTGTTTGACATCATCCGTATGCGTAAAAGTTGAGCATTGGAATCAATTCTGTTTGTTAGCTAAACTTTTCAAGAGCCACTGGATGAATTTTAATGAAACTAGTAGAAAACAATTATTGGATATGATCTACGGGTGATTCTGTTTTGGAGTCTACCCAATTAAAGATGTCTGCCCCATCCCACTTACCCCAAAAAAACAACCAACCAACCAACCAACCAACCAACCAACCAACCAACCAACCAACCAACCAACCAACCAACCAACCAAACAAACAAACAAACAAACAAACAATCAAACAAAAAAGCTGTAATTCAGTCAGTTTTATATTGTTAAAAAAAAGGTGGTTGCAACTGAGGCAAATTCACAACACACATCTCACAAGATCTTGTACAAGATTGTGCATTGCATCATTCATATTTTGAATTTGTAAATAAATGTAAATGTAAATAATGAATCTTCATCATACACCAAAGTTAGTCATGGAGTTTCTCAAAGTTCAATGCTTGGACTAATACTCTTTGCCTTAAAGTGTCTGTGACATCATCTTCCTTATTTTCATGAAATGATAGAAGATATATATCTTGTATCATTCAACTATGTTCGTTTTTGCAAACAAAATGATAAATTAATGAAAATTCCTTTCAAACTGAGATTAAAATTAAAATCAGTGTTTCTTCTTGGAATATCCGACTACACGCGAATGCACCATCTGTGACGTAGGAGGATGAACCTCGAGTCTGCGTGTGCCATGATAACGCATCAATTCTCTGCCAGATCGCCTTTTTTTTTGTATAATGCCGTTACGTTGTGTCACATTTGGGTGTTCTAATATCATCAGTGAACAAGTGAGCCTTTTCACTTTCCCAAAAGATGAAATACTTCGTCAAGTATGGAATAAATAAAGCTGCCCCCGCTCTCGGAGCGCACTCGCTTCCCGAACAGGTAAGACAAAAAATAAAAATACGGGTGCGGACCTAAATTAGAACCTGCTGTTTCTGCTCATCTAACTTCCTGCTTCCCAAACTGAAGACAAATTGCTCAAATCTTAACTAAGATTGCTAATTTCGTTGTTTTATTTATTGTCCGCCATGAATATTTATAGGGGCGTTCTAAAGACGTTCATCCTCCTAAGTCACAGATGGTGCATTCACGTGTAGTCGGATATTCACGTGTAGTCGGATAAGAGAGGTTGCCGTGCAGGAATTATGACGAGACTGCGGGCAGACGCTAAAACCGGTAGACCCCCGATGCCGGCTCTTTTTCTGTCTAACGTGCGCTCGCTGGACAACAAGATGGATCTACTTCGTTTGAGAGTAACCACGTCGGAGGAGATGAGAAGATGCTCCGTGCTTTGTCTTACGGAAACATGGATCTCGGAGGACACTCCAGACTCTGTTTACGAGCTGGATAATAGGCTCTTTTTCAGAACAGACCGGTGCACCGAGACTACAGGGAAAACGCGAGGCGGCGGTGTCTGTATTTACGTACACAAAGATTGGTGCACGAACTGTTCCGTGATTAAAAGGCTTTGCTCAGCCGCCGTCGAGTTAATCACAGTTAGATGTAGGCCGCATTATCTTCCGCGCGACCATGCTGTGATTTTAATAACAGCTATTTACATAGCACCCGATGCTAATGCTAATGACGCCCAGGGAGAAATTCATGACTTACTCACCTCGCTGCAGTGTAAATATCCTGAGGGGCTTTTCATTGTTTGCGGGGACGTCAATCACGTTGATCTTCAAGTCTCCCTCCCAGCCTTCAATAAGAACGTCTTCACAGCTACGAGAGGAGATAAAACGCTCGACCAAGTCTTCACTAATGTAAAGGGGGCATACACGGCGAAGACACGCCCACCGCTCGGAGCTTCCGATCACGAGTCTCTGATCCTGGCCCCAAGACAACTCCCCCCACTCAGGCGTTCCAAGCCGGAACAAAGAGAAATAACAATCTGGCCTCAAGATAGTTCCCCCATGTTGAGAGACTGTTTTGAGAGGACAAACTGGTCTGTTTTCAGAGAAGCAGCCACTGATGGAAGTTCAGTGGACATGGAACTGTACGCTTCCTCAGTCCTGGGTTACATCAGTACATGCTCTGAAAATGTATCTATAAAAAAATATGTGAAATCCTACCCGAACCGGAAACCCTGGTTAAATAAAGAAGTTCACGCCTTACTAGCAGCCAGGGACACTGCATTCAAGTCAGGAGATAAAGTGGAGCTGAGAAAGAGCAGGAATGAACTGAAGGATGGCATTAAGAAGGCCAAGGCCACGTATGCACAGAGGATCGAGGGACAGTTCACCTCACAAGACCCACGGAGCATGTGGAAGGGTATTAAATGCATAACAGATTACAAAGGCAAAAACAAACAATGCCCCAGGGACCCATCTCTGCCTGATGCCCTCAATAAGTTTTATGCACGTTTTGATGATCCAAACAGACCAGCTAGCACCAGACTCACCTCATCACCAGATGAAGAGCATCTCAGGGTGTCCGCAGCAGAAGTGAGAGGCAGTCTCAGAAAGATTAATCCTCATAAAGCAACCGGACCAGACAACATCCCAGGGAAAGTTCTGAAGGAATGTGCGGACCAGCTCTGTGAGGTGCTGGCTGACATCTTCACCACCTCACTTGCACTGGAGTCAGTTCCCACCTGCCTGAAGACCGCGACCATCATCCCAGTCCCAAAGAGCTCCACAGTGACTGGTCTGAATGACTATAGACCGGTGGCCCTCACCCCGATAGTCGCTAAATGTTTTGAGAAACTGGTCATGTCCCACATCAAGGCAACCGTCAACATCAACGAGGACCCTCATCAATACGCATACCGTGAGAACCGATCAACAGAGGACGCCATTTCTTCCGTGGTCCACACTGCTCTCACCCACCTGGATCAGAAGGACTCATACGTGCGTCTGCTCTTTGTGGACTTCACATCTGCCTTCAACACCATGATCCCCCAAACTCTGATAGACAAACTATCTACACTTGGACTAAGCCCCTCTATTTGTAACTGGGTACTAGACTTCTTAACAGACAGACCACAGTCCGTGAAGATCCACAACTTCTCCTCCTCCACCATAACCCTCAGCACTGGCTCTCCTCAGGGATGTGTGCTGAGCCCCCTTCTGTTCACTCTGCTCACATATGATTGTACAGCCACACTTCCAGGCTGTCATATTGTTAAGTTTGCAGATGATACAGCGGTGGTGGGATGCATCACAAACAATGATGAGTCCAGCTACAGACAGGAGGTGGAACACCTGGAGAGCTGGTGCAAAGAGAATAATCTTCACATGAATGTGAAGAAGACAAAGGAGATGATTGTGGACTTCAGAAGGAATAAACACACCCACGCCCCACTGAAAATAGGTGGGTCTGCAGTGGAAGTGGTCTCCAGCTACAAATACTTGGGTGTACACATGAATGATAACCTCAGCTGGAGCAACAACACCACCAGCCTGATCAAGAAAGGTCATCAGAGACTCTACTTCCTCAGACGGCTGAGACGTGCTGGTCTGAGCAGCCCAGTTCTCACCTCGTTCTACAGGTGTGCAGTGGAGAGTGTCCTGTGCTCCAGCATCAACGTGTGGCATGGAGGCTGCACAGTTGAAGAGAGGAAAGCTCTGCAGAGAGTGGTGAAGGCTGCACAGAAGTCTGTTGGAGTCAGTCTCCCCACAATCACAGACATTTACACCTCCAGATGCAGGAAAAGAGCCACCTGCATCATGAAAGACCTCACTCATCCAGCACACTCACTCTTTGCCCCACTCCCCTCAGGACGGAGGTTGAGGAGCATCAAGTGTAGAACCACTAGACTGAGGAACAGCTTCTACCCTGAGGCTGTTAGACTCATGAATAAATAAAAATAAAATAAAAAATAAACACTGCAAAATATCACATCATACTGATGCTGATCTGTTTTCTTGTTGCTGTGTTCATCTGTGTTCATCTGTGACCATCTGCTCATACAAACTCATGTTCGTGCTGCTGTTTATTCCCACTATATTAAGCTTAGTGTATTACTAGTTGATGTTTTTCTTAGTTAGTTCTAGATGTTATTACTGTTTTTCTCTTGCATTTGTTGTTGGATGTAACTGGGACCCCGTGTACATAATCTCGTTTTCATCACATGTACCACATGCGGTGCAAATGACAATAAAGACTCTCTGACTCTGACTCTGATATTCCAAGAAGAAACACTGATTTTAATTTTAATCTCAGTTTGGAAGGAATTTTCATTAATTTATCATTTTGTTTGCAAAAACAAACATAGTTGAATGATACAAGATATATATCTTCTATCAGTTCATGAAAAGAAGGAAGATGATGTCACAGACACTTTAAATATGCTTAAATTAGGTAAAGTTATTAAACAGCATGGATAATGTTTCATTGTTATGCTGATGATACACTGTTATTTGTTCATGAAACCCAATGTATACAATCAGTTACCGGTACTTAGAGTACAAGCATGTCTTGAAGACATCAAAACCTGGATGACTCTAAATTTTCTGTTTCTGAACACAGACAAGACTGAGGTTTTGGTTTTTGGACCTGAGCATCTTAGGAATAAATATTTCAGTCTTTCGACCTCCTTAGAAGACATTAATCCAGCTCCAGCTCTAATGTTAAAAATCATGGTGTTATTTTTGATCAGGACATGTCTTTTATCCCCCACATTAAAAACATTACTAGAACCGCCTTCTTCCACCTGCGTAATATCACTAAAATTAGAAACCTCTTATTTAAAAATGATGCAGAAAAACTGGTTCAGGTTCGTGCATTTGTCACATCTAGACTGGACTAATGCAACGGTTTATTACCTGGGTGTCCAAATACTTCTTTAAAAAGTCTTCAGTTGATCCAAAATGCTGCTGCCAGAGTCTTAACTGGAGTTAGTAGGAGAGATCATATCTCTCCAGTTTTAGCTTCTCTCCACTGACTCCCTGTCAAATCCAGAATTGAATTCAAAATCTTACTTCTAACCTACAAAGCTCTCAACAACCTAGCTCCATCTTATATTAAGATCTTATTGTTCCATATTTTCCTAACAGAGCACTTCGCTCTCAGACTGCAGGCTTACTTGTGGTTCCTAGAGTTTCCAAAAGCAGAATGGGAGGAAGATCTTTCAGTTATCAGGCTCCTCTCTTGTGGAACCAACTTCCAGTTTCTGTCCATGAGGCTGACACATTGTCCAGTTTAAGACTGGGCTTAAGACTTTCCTTTTTGATAAATCCTATAATTAGGGTTTGCTTGTTATGTTGCCATAGGCTTAGAATACTTGAGGACAAATTGACCTAATTTCCTTAAGAGATTTGCCAAAATTGAATAGTATTTATTTGATGGTATTTCTATCTTAACATGTGATTCTTGACCTGCCATTGTGTATCCGTTCATCTCAAACCCAGCCAGTCGAAGCAGATGGACAATTGTCCTGATCCTGGTTCTGCTAAACGTTTCTTCCTCATGAGGGAGTTTTTCCTTTCCACTGTCGCCTTCATGCTTGCTCAAGATGAGAGTTATGTGATGGAGTTAAATTCAAAGCAGTCTGCTCCTCAGATAAATAATGTAAAATTATTATTTTTATATATGAATGTCTCTGTTCAGTGCCCTGAGATGACTGCTGTTGTGACTTGGCACTATATAAATAAACTGAATTGAATTGAATACAACTCACAAGTCTGTCTCTTCTCATAAAAAGATATGTACATGCAAGGTCATTTATCTTATGATTGTAAAAATGGATGAGCTTTTTTCCTCATTTGTAGTCAACAAATGTGGGTATTTTGTATAAAAGTTTGAAAACTCTAGCTCAAAAATTCTGTGAGTTAAAGGTGCTGGAGCAAAAAGTGTTACAACCATACCCGGTCTCCCCTATATATTTATCGTCATCAGCGACACGCTGACCATCGTAGGGTCGGCACTGAAAATAGGAATACAAACAAAGGTTTGATAATTTTTTTATGTTATGAGCTTAACCCTTGTAATTATGTCTTGTAATTTTTTCCTATATTTTATTTTTGCAGTTTCTGACCAGCTATGATGTTTGCAGTATCTTGCTGGGATCAGCCACGATGCTTGTCTGGTTTGGTGTCGTTCGGTACCTTTGTTTTTTCCAAAAATACAAGAGCTTCCATAAAGTTCCCTTTTTGTTGTTACTCATGCATCGTGTACAAAGCAGATGTGTTTCTAGAGAAACCGACTTGATTCATTTCTTCTCAGATCCTAATTTTGACCCTGAGGGCAACGTTTCCAAACGTGATCTGTTTTTGCTTCTGTGCTGCCATCATCTATGTCGGGTACTGCTTCTGTGGCTGGATTGTACTCGGGCCTTACCACGACAAGGTACATTATGATAAACATGCAGTTTCAAGATGCCTCTGTAGAGCATTTCTGTTCTTTATTCGTCATTAAAACCTTATAACATTCACCCATCAAACACCTTGTTTCTTCAGCTAAATTTATTGAAATTCCAGGAATTGGTAGAATATAGTATTTTATCAGTTATGTATAGGGCTCATAATAACACATTACCTTTAAATATCCAAAGAAATTTTATAAAAAGACAAAGTTATTACAATCTCAAAGGGACAGAGATATTCATCAAACCACAATTCAGAACCAGCTTAAAGGGACGGTCTACCTCAATTCAAGGAGTTCGATTGTGGAATGTTCTGGAGAGTGATGTTAAAAATGCAAAATCAATGTATACATTTAAGAAAAAGGTAAAAAAGGACTTGCTCAAAAACTGACGGGCTGGCTCCTATGGTGGACCTAACAGTGGAGTTCGACACCCGGGGCATGATGAACAAAGACGAGAATTAAGAGGAGTAATATCAGGAGTTCCAGTAGAAATGATACCCGAGGAAATAAAACGGGAAATTAGAGGAAGCAAAGTAACTGAAGCAAAAAGGATCACAAGTAAAAAGATGGAATAATCAAAGAAACAATGTCTATCATCTTACAGTTTGAGAACACAATGCCAGAATGTGTGCAGATGGGATTTGTAAATTACAGAGTCAGAGACTACATTCCAAACCCTCTCAGATGTTTTATATGTCAAAGAATGGGACACACAGCAAAGGAATGTAAAGGGAAAATAAGGTGCAAGATGTGGGGGTCCACATGAGTATGGGAAGTGTGAGGCAGAGTCAAATGTAAAATGCTGCAACTGTGGGGGAGAGCACAGTGCAGCATATAGAGGGTGCAGTTCAGAAGGAAGCCAGAGAAGCCCAAAGAATTAAAATAACAGAGAGAGTATCACACGCTGAAGCACTGAAGAGGGTGAGAATAGTTGAAATGAAAGAAGTGCGTAATGAAGAAATTATCCAGAGAAAGGTGCAAAGTGTAAATGATAGTCAGAAGAACCAGAAGAAGTCACTGATACCACCAGCACCAGAACATATCACATACAATCACAAATGTAAAATAGATGAAAAATCAATGATAGTGGAAAAGGAGAAGTTTCTTGCATTTATCTGTCATATTGTTAATGTAACAATACAAATGAAAAAGAAAAGTGATAAAATAAAATCCATTGTGGAAGCAGCAGGAAGGTTTCTTGATATGAAAGAAATACAAGCAGACCAGATCCACACACTATTAACAACAGTTGAACCGACAGGAAATGGACAAGGAACGGAATAGGAATGGTTTTTCATATTCTCCAATGGAATGCTAGGAGCTTGATAGCTAATGGTCAAGAACTTAAAAAATACATATACCAGTTAGAAACACTACCAGATATTATATGTGTACAGGAAACATGGTTAAAACCCCATTTAGACTTTAGAATTCATGGATATAGTACAATAAGGAAAGACAGAAGTACTGGAAGCAGTGGAGGAGGGTGTGCAA
>JBBPBX010009728.1:43425-59429 GCA_038048925.1 Garcialebias charrua | reverse complement strand
GCTACGTGTTCATTGGACGTTTCCGGGTGCGCTCGTTTCAATCAGAGTGGCTGGACTCGCGGGGATGCTCTGTTGCACGTACCACGTTAGGGGAGCTCCCGACTTCCCTGGGCGTCACTGCGTGCGTGATCACCCCGTGCCGCCTGTTTTTGGTTGCCGAGCGACCCGTTGCCTGGTCTGTCGCGGGTCAGACCGGAAGCCACTGAGGGAAGTGGACCTCCGTGCGGCGGTGTATCGCGGGAATACATCGCGGTCACGTGTTAGGACCGTCTGCCAGCTGTGCCCTACGGCGACCTTGCTACTCGCCGTGGTGGAATCGCACTGGAGACTGGGTGGGGCCCGCTTGTCCATTGATTGGGGCGGTGCTGATTGGATTTTGAGTTTCGGCCGTTTTGCATGCCTTTTTCTCGTTTCTTTCGTCTATTCGTGTCAATTAATGTCAAAGGGGGGTGTCTTTGTATATATATATATCCATTTTCGGTGTTTTTGATTGTCATTAATTGTTTGTGTCGACTCAGAGAGAGAGAAGTGAGTGTGAAGTGAAGTTTTCTTTTTTCTTCCAGTGGTGAATGGTGCTACCATAATTTGTCCGCCAGAGGGAGCTGTTGATCAACATAGAAATAAGCCTGAACACAGAGGTTTTCACCTCAGAATTGTTTCAGACTTTTTGCTGTGTTTTTACAAGGGATCTCAAGTGCATGTGAGAACGGATGGGGAATAAACATTTTGGGTGAATGAGGTTGCGTGAAGGCGATCATGGCGCACATGCAAGGTAAACAAATGCAGGAACAAGGAAACATTTGTGAACTATTGCTTAGGATCCGAGCAAATATCTGACTTTTACCAACGATAAAAACAGAGAGGGGTAACAAGTGGAGCGAACCTGCATCAAAAATTGATGAGAAAGCAGACGGATCAACAGGAAATTTAGCTAATTTAGTTCTAACCAGATTTAAACAAGACAAACAAAAGCTCTATGAAATTGGAACGGAGATAGCTCATTGTAAAACGGTCGCAGACTATCAACAGTTAATTAATAATTATGATGAACAGCTAAAACAGATTGACCTTCTAGAAGAATTGTTCTTAATTGCGGACACTGTACAGAAATTAGGGCACACAGTGAACAGTTCAAGAAAATTCAGAGCAGCAGGTGGCAGGAAGAAGAGCAGTCAAACAGCGCCACCTACAGGAGGTTGAAGCAAATTGCAGAAACTGAAGGAGTGAGAAAGCCAGAAAAATGTGGAATGATATGAAAAGGTTCATATTGGAAGAGAGGTGCAGGAAGGCCACTCAGAGGTTGAGGAAGGACCAGAGAGACGATTAGGCAGGTGAGGTGAAAAATTATCTAGAAATCAGCCACAGAGCAAAAAGCTTACTTTGGGAAGTTTAAGAGCATCAATTAGACGAACACGAGAGTTCTAGAGAGATGTGAGACAGTCAATCAATCAATCATTCAATCACCTTTATTTAACCAGGTAGAGCCCGTTGAGATCGAGATCTCTTTTACAAGGGTGACCTGGTCAAGTGGTCAGCAGCACACGTCACATTGGCAATAGGCATTTGCACTTATCAAAGGAAAATAAAGAAAACTATAATCACAGTAAACAGATGTTGACATTTCAAAACCAACAGGAGATGACAGATTTCTATATACATTATATACAAAACAAGCAGACAGACCTCGGTTGGGTAAATAAAGTTAAAAAAATCAACAATGACATGTAGATTGGACAGTCAGATTGGATTAGACAGTCGGGTCGAGGTTAAATTCATTTTCAATTTGTGGTAAGAACTGTTTTGTAAATTTTTCGCTTTTGACTTTAAATTAGGGAAAGAAAAAACGTTGTGCCGACCAGATCCAACGAGATGTGTTCTGGGAGACAAATGCCGAGAAGATTTCTCTTTTGAGTTTTCATCTAGTAATATTATTGGCGTTATTATTAGACAATTACTCGTATTTCTTTTTCAGCCTACAGCCTGACAGCACACAGTGCGTGGAGGGGGAGCATCAGACAGACAGACCTCTTTCTTACAGAACGCATAATTGTAATTTGCCATGAGTTAGGATTCAACCAAAATGCATGATACTTTTTCGTTTGTCAGGGGATTGGGGTAACAGTGGTGGCTCGATTGGATTTGAATGCATAAAGTTGACGTTTACATGGTTCATTTTGACTCTGAGAGCGACAGCTGCCAGCAAGTGAGAGCAAGACCTCTCACTCATGAATGGACACAAGACAAGGACAGTTAAAGGGAGAAAAACCAAAGAACTGTCATTCAAACATCAGAATGTCCATGAACTTCCTCAGCCATATTTCAAGGCAGCGACCTGAACAAAAGAACAGTCCAGGACACAAACAGATGTCAAAGTCAGCAAACACAACGTGAAATCAAGTGAAGTCAGGGCTTGGGGCATCCTGCAGAGACAGCTACCAGAACGAGGTGGCGTGTCACTGAAGCTGACCTAAGCTGGACAATGGACAACTCACACGACCAGAGCATGAGCATGTGGAACAGCTGTCAGGAGTCACTCATTCCAGCAACCCGTGAAGGCGTCGGCCTCCCATTTGAATCGGTGGGGTCACACTGGGGCCTCAGTCTCAGGGTCCAAACGTAAAGTGCATTATTTAATGATGACACATAGAACAGGCCACCGCAGGTCACATAATTAATAGATTAATACTGAACTGTGAGCTCTGTTTGCCTGCTCCTCCCGGTTCCAGAGGGCTCTTAAACAAAATAACAAGGCTCTCATCCCGAGGGCCACAGCAAAATGAGTTTGTGAATATTTTCACAGGTAAAATTGGTGTCACCACAATTATTCATATTGGGTGTTAAAGGTTAGATAAATAACGGCAGTTCTCCTTGAGGGAACGCGTTTCTGGGAGTCTGGTGTGTACAACAGATGAGTGGAAATTTAGGATTATAGCTATGCCGCAGAAATTGGATCGTTAATCAGTGCAGATAAGATCAATTAAGGAAGAACAAGCTTTCAGAGATGAGGAGAGCACAAGTTGATGACAAGGAGAGAACAAATTTTCAGGATAAAATAAAAGAAAATTATGAAAAACACAGAAGGCGCACGTGGTGGTCGGTGAGGAAAGTGGTTTCCGTGGACAAAAAAGCGGAGCAGTGATAGTGCTGGTTTGGTAAGGGGCTTCAGACAGATCAGTGTTTTGACGCGATGGTAGGTTTGAAGCGGCAAGAGGAACACAGTCAGCGCAGAGGGCGTAGGCAGGGCTCTGTGTGAACTTTGGGTGCAGCACAAACTAAGCTCGTTCAGTGGACAAGAGAGGGTTTTTGGACAGCAAAGGGAGACAAAGGAAGCAGACGTGCGATATGGTATCACAGCTTTGACAAAACCAACACACAGACCATAAATAAACATCAAGAATGTAACTGTCAAGCTGATTTGGAAGCAAAAAGAGCATCGGGATACATCAATTGGAGTCAGATGGTGATGTTCACTCCAGAAGAAGAGAGGGCCATGAGATGGGATGAGGCCTCTGTAGCTTGCTGTCAACAGGGGCGGCTACTGAAGAAAAACAGTGTGGCTGGACCATCCAGAAGATGGAAGAGAAGAAGATTTTGAGGAGCAGCAACTCGCGCGTGTGGGGCACACCAGCTGAAGGGGATTTCAGCTGGTGGCACACACACATTTAAAATTCTCTGATCAGAACATTGTGCCGTGCGTTCATTGCGTGAGGCTCAACAGACGAGGAGGTCGCGCGAACAAGAAAATTTTCGACCGTGATGACACCGGGTCATGAGATAATAATTGGTTGTACAGACATGCTCGAACCGGTAAAAGGGTTCAGAAATTTATGGTTGGTGTGCCGCGCTCACCGGCTGACTAGGGGCATAAAATAAAAATAAAAAATTAGAAGAGAAGACAACAAACCGGTCCTAAATTTTTTTAATCAATTGTTACATTCCATGTCATGGGTTTCCTGTAAAAATCAGATCAGATAATGGTACACATTTTAGTAATGCAGATCTAGTGAATGTTAGAAATACTTAGGCCTCAACATGTTAGTATACTTTTGGAAAATTGGCTGTAATCTGTGCACAGACTAAAATTAATTGATTTGGGGCTTTACAAAATGGCCGTTAGGGCTGAGGTCATCTGTAGATCGGGGATAAGGGTTGTTGTAATGTCGCATATAATGTATTTTGAGAGACTAATAGTTGTTTGTCCAGCTTCCATCTACAGATCTTTGTATCCGTTACACCTGAGAGTGCAAAGCCTGAACGAGGCCGGAAGGTCCACTGACACCTGGGGTGCTTCTCAGGGCCTCTAGAAGAGAGTGGCCTGAGCCAAAGGGGGGTGCGCACAGCTGAGCTGTCGAGGCGCACATCACTAGCTCCTCGCCAGAGAGGGAGAGCCACAGCCAGAGAGGGGTCCGGAAAAGGAGCCTCAAAGGTCATCACAACAGGTCGAGGCAGCTCTGTCGGAGCTGCACAGCTGAGTGGGCCGGCTTTGCACCTGGAGGGGGTGGTCCACACGAGCGGTGGGCTGTCCTGCATCTTCATCCTTAAGATTGGGTTCGAGGAAGGTGTGGGTCTCATCTTTTCATCGTTTCACTTCCTCTGCCGTGGAAGTCATCTGTTCGTGAGGTGTTCTGGTTCGAGTGGTGGAGCTTCCTGAAAACACCTGTCTTCCTGAGGTGCATCTTTGTGCTTGCTTTTGAGAGTAGGCCAGAACGATAGGGAAACAGTTCCCCAGGCCTGTCTGCCTTGCTGCCTTGAGAGGGAAGGGCCAGTTGCATGATTGCAGCTTAAAAAGGCAGAGCACAGCAAGAGGAGCTGAAGAGGAAGGGGGGCCTGCCATTCTCTTGGGTCGGGGCAGTTTTTGCTTGACCAGTGGAACGGGGAAAATGTGAACGAAGTACCAACTGGGTTATCACCTAGAGCAATCTGCAGCCCAAGGAATAGGGTGGTGGCGATTCAACGCCCTCGTGACCTCTGAAGATTGCAGCTTTCAACTAGATCTAACGGGAACAGAAAGCAGAGGGTTAAATCGATTCAGAAAGACTGACACAGTGTTTTAAACTTTACAGGTGTTTCTATTTTGCATTATTGAATCATCAATATTTCAAACTTTAAATTTTAAATCACACATTTTAAAGGTCACACACTTAGGATTAGAGATTAGATTTCACCTTTAATATTAAATTAGTGACTATTTCTTATCTTAGAGTTGGTTTAGTTGTCAACAATTTGCTGCTACACTTTAACTTTTAACTTTTACCAATTAAACTTACTTATATCTAGAATTAGAAATCCACAGAACAACACATACTTTAATTTATCACCAGGTCTAACTTTCAAGGGTTTGGAGTTAAATTTTTCAATTTCAGCGTTTAAATCATAAAATATTAGGGGTTTTTGACCACTTTCTTATTTCTGGTTCAAAATTCAATGGGAGAGTGATTTATTCATTTTGAGGATGTATTTTTTACAGGTGCAGTTCCAGTGATTTCCTATGTAAATAAAAAAAAAAAAGAGAAAGCGGGAAAAAGAAGATTTTGTAAACTGTGCATGCGTTTGGTGGTTGGGTTTCAACACTGCTTTTCATGTGTATTTACCTTTTCAGGTTCTGCAGATTTAACAGATTTAAAGGGGGTAATTTGTGTTTCTGTTGTGTTTCATCACATTTCAGGGTTCAAAGTTTGACACTGTAGAGGATTTCGAACTAGATCAAGCATGGCTGAGGGGCAGAAGAGGCTAATGGTGGCTGCAGGTGTGGGGTCATTGATTATCGTTTCCATCATTCTGTTGTTGGAGTATTTCTGTGTGATACCAGGTCATCCGAGCTGTCATCCCGTACCTCATCAGAGGGGCAAGAGAGATGTCCTCAGGCAGGGGGCATGGACGCAGGTACAGGATGAGGGTCATCTATCGATGAATTTTTCTGAAGTCTTTCAGAGGAACTCTTGGTACAGGTATGCGCAGTTCTTGGCCAGAAGCCGCCACAGGTCTGAGTCTTACATCTGTACCCCACTTCCTGTTGAGGAATCACAGCTGCCATTGACGATTAAACCTCTTGACCGGATGTTGTCATTTTGTGTTCTGCAGATGAGCTCCAGAGGATTTTACATGGAGCACCTGCAATGTCAGCCTAAGTGGTGCAAATTGAGTACATTATCACACCCGATGGTGTTAGCTCAATTTGTAGAATGGCCATCCAGTGGACAGTTTCCTGTCTGTGTGCACCGCGTCCATCATCAGGACTCATATCAGGTGGTAGTGGGGTCACTCCCTGAGGAGAGGTGCCGAGCGGTGTACCATCCGGGAAGGGAGTTCAGTGTGCCTAGCAGCAATGGTACGTATCCGGTTGAGGCCTTGGCCTGGCTGTGTGGACATCAGGTATTCCTGACCTTGCCAGCGAACTGGACTGGGTGCTGTGCACCGGTTGCGGTTACAGAGGGGTCGTACCTGGTGTCTTTGAGTAACGGTTCTCACTATGTGGGACGGTCAAAGACTTCTGACGTCAGTCAGCTCGAGTCTTCTTGGGGTTCAGAGGTCCCAGTGGAATGGAAGCGTAGCTTCTTCCCGGGATCGAAGGTCGGGGACCACCTGTTGCACATGGAAGCTTTAGATTACCAATTTGGGATGTTCATTTATGAGTCGGTACAGGCGTTAGGGACCACCTCTGCAGAGCGGTGGGCCATGTATGTTGTGTCTTTACATCATAGATTGCTGCTGGATTTGTTTAAGGCATCTATTAATGGAGTGTGTGAGATGATTGATAATAACACCTGCTGTACCTTTATACCTGATGAGTCTGCTTCGGATCCACAGGTCAGGGTGACAGTGGCCCTGCGCCATCTGAGGGAGCTTCAGAAGCATCAGACGGAGGAGGCGCATACAGGGCTGTGGCATGCACTGTCTTGGTTCACGAGAGGGTCATGGCCTCAGGTGTTGGTCAAGCTCTTGGCCTTGCCACTAGCGATTCTGGTTCTGTTCTGCCTATTTATGGGGTGTGTGACACCTTGTGCACGGGCAAAGATCTCGAAGATGATTGCTTCCAGGGAGGTGGAGGATTATGGGACGGCGTTTCCCCTGGTGCAGGCGGGGTGCAGGCCATCGCCTGCCGCACAAACTCACCTGTATTTGGCAGAGAACAGATACCTGTAGTGGCGGGGGATGTTTGGTGATGGAATGGAGAGGTGTTGCTTTTGGCCTAATCACATTAATTCTATGATGTCCTGTTGTTTTCCGGTGTGTTTCATGTTTTATTTTTGTTGTGAGGAGCGATGATGGAGTCAGTTCGAGGTTGTTCGGGTTGGTTGATTGTGGGGTCGGATAGGGGCCAGACGCAGTTCGCTGCCGGCTGGAGGAGCTCTCAGGTATTTGGCTGAGTCCGGATACCTGTAGAGGGGATGAGAAGTTAGGCGGAGGACTCCAGGTGGGATGATGGCGTTGAAGTGATGATTACATTTATCCTTTTATGATTTCGTAGATTAGGCTGGTATAGATACTAGCATGGGTTTTATTCTTAGATAGATTTGTTGATTAATAATGGGGTCAGTTTGGGATGTGGATGGTGTGTTTGGATGTTGATCTAGAGGGTTGATTTTGGAGTCACAGATGCAGTTCTCTGCCGGATGAGAGGGTTCACATGTATTTGGCCGAGTCCAGATACCTGTGGAGTTGATGAGGGGTCAGGCAGAGCACTCCAAGGATGGGGTTAAAGGGCTGATTACATTTACCCTCTTATGTCTTGATGGAGTGGTTTGTGGATTGTGATTATTGTTTTGGTGTTGGGGTTATTGATTAACTTTGGAGTCAGATGGAGGTTGCATTAGATTTGGTTGATTTTTTGTTTTTGGGTGATTTTATTTGGTGTGATGTATTTTTCTTGTGGTGTTGAGGTGGGGGTCCTCTTCGGGGGATCCGGCTGGTGGCGTGCAGGTTGTTTTGACCTATTATTTAATATAGGTCAAGAGAGGGAGTGAAGGGAAATACGCACGTTTAGAAGTTCTATATGTTAATCTCATTTGAAACGAATACACTACTGTATATGATTAATACACGAGTGCTCTATAATCAAGGTATTCACAACTGTTTTACATATGTTTATGCAATTAGACAACATTATAAGACATACTTTTAGATCTAACGAACAGGATGTTCAGATGCAGATAACATGCTAAGCGGGCAGATGCCCTTTGTGCTTCTCTTGGCCTTCTGAGGAGATCAGAGCACACAGACACACAAACACATGAATCATACTACTAAATAAGTAGTACTTATGAACCACACACACATACTAGGATCTGGACATTAATTTACATTAATATCGCACACAGGACACATCTAATGGTACATTTCTAAAACTCTCTTACTGAGCAGATAAGCAGAACAAAGAACACAGTTTCGAGAGACTTCTCACCACAGCTATAAATCTACAAGGTCATAGAACTGACAAGCACGAGAGGCTCCAGGACGCCTTATCAGTGCTCTGAGCCAATCAGAGACCAGAGAAGCTCAAACTGCAGCTTGAAGAGATCCAAACATCTAAGATATCAGCAGCATTCTTTGAAGAACCTCGCCGAGGAAAGGTCTGTCAAAATGCTCACAATTCTCTGTGCACAAAGAATTGCTTATTCATGCTGTAACTCTGTTAACCTGTAAACCTGTGTGTCTGTCAATAAATCTTCATCATTTTTCTAAGAGAGACTGGTCATTCGAACACCTAATGAGAAATCCCTTCAGGCGTCAGCGGCTTAAGTACCCAGAGGGTGGAGCCTCTGGCGCGACGCTGACGCACCCTGTCGTAAAGGCGTGATTGTATTCCTTCAGGTAAACTACGCGGGCACAATTTCCCATAGTGATATGTTGCACCTCGTTTCATTCCTTCAGGGAACATGAGAGATGGTGCATAACTTTCAGTTTCATGTGGTCATTTACCATGTTTTTCTATGTGAAAACATTTCTTGTCAAGATGTGGGTTTTGTTTGTAGTCATTGGATCAGTTCCCTGGGTCTCTTTCCAGCCACCCTACTCTTTGCACTCACCATCTCCATCAATGCTACTGACTTCTCTGAGATACCTGAGAAACAGAAAGAGGAAGTAAGCAAAGCACCGTGTGCATAAATTCCTCGTAAAATACCTAAGCAACATACTCCCCTGTTCTACAGGTACATTCCCTTTCAGAGACTACTTGGACTCTGTAAATAAACTTCACTTAGTTTTCATTGGACCAGACTTAGCTTTTTTTTAGATTTTTCTACCTGGATTATTGAGCATGCATCAGGATATTCACTTAGTTTTATTTTGTGTGTTTGGTTGTCTCTGTCAGTCTATGCCAGGGCCAGAGTGGGACTCATTTTCAGTCCTGGAGTTTCATGCCTCAGACTGGCCCACTTAGATCACCACCTATTATTATAAAAATCATGTAATTATAACCTCAAATCAGGGGATATTCTAGAATCTGCCCTTAGGGGTGCATGGCCCCAAGGGCTGACACTGGCTCTCGGGTTGAACAACACAGTGGCCATTGGCATTAGAATCATTTGTAATGTTGGGGGACACACTAGTCAGGGGGTCTGGGCTATCTCCCCCAGAAAACTTTGAATAAAGTAGATACCATTTCCTGCATTTTTGTGTATTTTAACAGGGTTTATAACATATAGTTTTACCTACATACAGTAAGTAAACAGTTGATTCATTAACTATTTTAGAGATAACGGTACAACAAAAAGAAACCTGACCAACAACTCTCCATGTGTGAGTAGAGCATGCTCCGCTTCTCTCACATATCTTAGCCACAGTCTAAGAAACACAGCGTAGCCTAAGTCAACTTTTAGGAAGAAAAAAATCACTAGCCACTGTGAAACAATAGTAATAATCACTATTTCTTACCAAAGGCTTAGCATAAAGCAATATGATCACCATTGTGTTTATTAGTAGCAGAAAATGCCTAATTAAAATAGTGAAGGCTGCACAGAAGTCTGTTGGAGTCAGTCTCCCCACTATCACAGACATCTACATCTACAGATGCAGGAAGAGGGCCACTTGCATCATGAAGGACCCCACTCACCCAGCACATACACTTTTTGCCCCAGTCCCCTCAGGCAGAAGCTTGCATAGCATTAAGTGTAGAACCACTACACTGAGGAACAGCTTCTACCTTGAAGCTAATATACTCATAAATCCCTAATCAGGATAATCACTGAAAGAAAACAACAACAACAAAAATCACTTTAATGCCACTTTAGTTGGTGATATGTGACTTATCTCTGTTGCTGATTATCTATGCTGCTGATCTCATGCTGCTGTATTCATTCATACCCATCTACTCACCACAGACTAATGTTCAGACTGCTGTTTAATATACCATATTATTTTACATTATTGGTATTTTGTTTAGCATATATCTTAGTGTATATTTTAGATCCTTATATACATTTTTTCCTACTTTTTGCTATTTTTGTGTGTAACTGGGACCTTGAGTACATAATTTTGTTCCAGCTCATGTATCACATGCGAATTACAATAAATATATTTGAACTTGAAAACTCCAGTAGCGGGCTAGGTCTACTGTAATGTTACCCAGTTGTAGGCTCAAGAGAAAACATGCATCATTAAAACAGTATGAACAATATTTAGGATTTTTTTCTACAAGAACATTTTCATTTATTTTCCGTGAATGGTAAGATCGCTTTGCCCTCAAGGAAATGTAACCCAGCATGAGCTAACCTCGTACAAACAAACAAATATAGCTGTAATGGTGGAGGTAGTGAAGCTCACGGCGTTACCTGACACACTAGCCGTGTTTCCATCAAGGTTTCTTGATGCACATTTTGAAGTATCACATCAGAAAAGGTGAATGGAAATGGCACGATTCAAATTAACTTCCTCTAATTTGCAAAAAAGTTGATACGCTCGCTTGAGGTGGTTTTTGGGTTTTTCGAAACAGAGCTGATGCTCAAAATGAGAGATAGAAACAGATTTGCTGACTCAGTTCTGACGTAGCGAACATTCACGTCATGTTACTGATCAGCTGTTTCCGCTGTAACATCGCTAAAACTAGTTGGCATGACAGAATAAATACTACTTGCCTGATAGCAACACATTCCTGAAATATTCTCTCCATTTTGCCGAGATGTGTGGTTCGGTTCCTGTTTTCAACCGCTACTTCCTGTTTACTGTAGACATGCGTAACGCTGACGTCTGATGTAATGACACTTTGCATGGCCTGGTGGATTTGCTTCAAGCCAGTTGATGGAAACACTTCTGATTCGCATTAATTTTTTTTTTACATTTTTGCGAATTTTCAAAAATTTGCTCAAAATTCGAATTTAAAATAGATGGAAACACGGTTAGTGAGTGCGGGATTTTGACCTCTCTCAAGATATCCCAATTCATTGTGAGTGTCTTTAAGTCATCTCAGAAATGTTCATGCTGTATTTTGACACCTGCACAAGAGCTCTCCTAACAGAAATGTACCATACATTTAGAATATCATCATGGAGGGCCAGATAAGATATTAACAAGGGCCAGATTGGGCTCGGGGCCTTAAGTTAGGCTACGTTCAGTAGACAAGACAAGTGAGCTACGGTACATGGTTCTTTTTGCATTTACCTTGAAATACCTTAATCTTAGCAGAACTATGTTTGATTACTACAAAGTGTATTGCCTGTTAATAGGAGCTTTTATTAATAATAGTAAATAAATTAATTCAAGTTGTATATTAATCCTGTGTTGTTGTAGTCTATGATGTTTAAAAGACACAAGTTTTTCTTATGCCACGTCCTGACCAAACAGCTTTTCAACGGCAAAAAGGCTTGTCACGCACGCAAGTGGACGCACTGGACTGGACCCAGTGGTGTCCTGACCAGAACGAGAAGCTGCGGCGGTGTGGCGGCGGGGGGTGTGGGAGGAGCTTACCGGTACACCGAGTTCCTCACTGCACTCCGCCAGGCGAGGAGCTTTTTATTTCTGTCTCTGTAGAGCAGACTTGACTGGTCGTGAAGGACTTGTCGCGAACACACAGCTACAATGAGTTTCTCTTCCATAGTCCATGACTCCGCGGGTTTTTTCTGTGTCCCACAAACAATACGTCACATAGTGCGCGCGCCCCCTCGTTTCCGCGTCACATAGGGACTCTCCCCCTCTCTCCTCCCCCCCGACTCTCCCTGATCAACCAGAGTTGAACGGCGTTTGAACGGCGAAAACTTCAGCAATGATCAACGCGTGCTTGGAGGCTGAAGCGGGTTCACGTGCACGGAAAACGCTTTTCCAGCACGCTCAACACGCAGGTGACGTGACGCCCGACGCCAAGACGCGGCTGGAGGCACGTCCCCCATTGACTTTGCATGTAAACTGGACGCTCCTGCAGTTGAAAACGCATTTGGTCAGGATGTGGCATTAACCATTGAGCATTTAGGCACAAAGTGCATAATTTAGTCCATTTTGTGTCTGTATGTTCAAAAGGGAATTTGGAGTATTTTTAAAAAACATTTAGAATCAAGTATCAGCTAAAACATTTTTAAATTATGCATAATAATTTTTTAAAGTACATCTGTAGAATTTATTCAGTGCAAAATGCATTTAAAACATAGAAGATTTATTCTTAATCGGCTCAGTAACAGTCAGCACCTGCTGCAGACTTATTTAATGAAATGGACAATGATTAATTTCAAACCTATTCCTTTGTTAATCACACCGAAACAGTATTGATAAGCTGATTAATTTACTCATTTAACAGCACTTTATTTAAATTTAGCCAGCTTTCTTCTCTCATACATGATTCTGATTGCTCAACCTTTCCCTTCGCCAATCCAAGTTATGTTTATTTTTGTTTAACATGGTTAAAACATAATTATAATTCAAATAAATACATATTTTCTTCTTGGAATAAATGTACATTGAATCATCCATTCATTTTTTTCATCCACTTCTTTCTGGATCGAAACAGAGCCGGTGTTTTATCTCCAGCAGTAACACTGAAGAGGCAGCGTAAACTGGTAAAATTGCAAGTCCATCACAAGGACACAAAAAGACAAATGACCATTCACACTCCCACCCATGCCTGCAGACAATTTAGAGTTATCAGTTAACCTAACATGCACATTTTTGGTCTATGGTATGAAACTGTAGTAGCTGGAGAAAACCCATACATGCACTGAGAGAATATGCAAACTCCACCCAGAAAGGCCACAGGAAGCTGACTGCTTTTGAATTAAATGCAAGGTGCAAATGATCACACTTTAAAAGTCTAAATAATTAAAATTGATCTTCTAACAAAGCGAGTGATTAAAGAAAAAGAAGTCCATGTTTGCTGATACAGTATTTGTAATTGCCCAAAGTTGTGTTGCAACTGGCTTCTGGTTCAGGATGCTCAAACATTTAGTAAAATGTGGTTTGCTCATCTCTTGGGTGGTGGGAGACCACATTCAGATGGTGGCTCTGGGTGTCAAAGATAAGTTGTACATTCATTAGGTGGCATTGTTGCAGCTGATATATGAGACCAGATACAGGAAGTGTGCCTTAATACGCATAAACAAAATCCATTGAAGCAGCAGTAAACATGCCACTCTTCTTGTGGATTTTGGCTGCAGATAAAAGCTTAGTAAGCCAAAAGATAGCCTGATCAATCCCAGACCATTTGATAAATGTGCTTAAATTATAAGACTTGGTGTTCCATAATAATAATAAAAAATACAATGGTCAGTAAAACAATATCATGCAGAGCGGTGTAGTACAACAAAGTTGTTTTTTAGTCAAAATGATATTATTTTGAGAGGATCTATTTGTTAAATGGGCCTGTTCCTGTTCTAATCCACATTGTTTGACCTAAAGACTAGTGTAAAGTGAAAACTACAAAACCATCCATCTCCATTCTCTCTTTTCCACCTCTCTTACATGCAGAGGTCACCTTGTGGAGCAGAAAAGGTAGATGCAACAGACTTACAAGCTTTCAGCTTTGTGTCTGTCCTAGTCCATTCTTTGCTCTTTCTCACTCTGTTTTCTCAGATGTCCTTTTCTCATCTCTTGTCCCTGACCCTTGCTGCAATTCATCTTTTCTTTAACTTTTTTGTGCACTTTTCTTTCAAACTTCCTTTTCAAGTCAAGCTAGCAGAGTTAGAAGGAATACTTTTGGAGATGACCTGAGAGTACCAATCAACTATGTGACAACCACCACTTAAAACTACTACTTCTGTTTCTTCTTCTGCTATTTTTGGGACAGTGGTGGCTGGGTGGTTAGAGCGGTCATCCTCTAATGGGAGAGTTGGGGGTTCGATTCCACTAGCAGTCACAGGTTGAAGTGTCCCTGGGCAAGACACTGATTCCCTTGTTGTCTCTGATGTGTCCCATTAGTATACAAATGTGATTTTAAGCACTGATTAGTCTCTGCAATTTCAGACTAGTTTTGTAGAGATCTAGTGAGTATTGTATGAATGGGTAAACGAGGGTGCAGATTGTATTGCAAAGCACATTGAGTAGCTTGATTAGATTGAAATATACTATATACGTACAGTCTATTTACCAATTTTAATGCTCAAAATATGTTAAGTTAAAAGAATAACTGCAACCCAACAGTGACATTACATGTACAAGATCACACACAAAGTAGCATACTTTTTTAAGTTTCTCCACAGGGTCAACACTATGTTTGAAAACTTTAACATTATACATAATTATTTGATGGGCTATGCTAAATAATAAATATATTGACTGCTGGCATTGCAGAAATGTAATTACTACTGGGGAGACACTGATCAATATTGTGTTGGTATTCATGCAGCAAACTTTTGGAGCTTGTTTAACCAAGCGGTCACATCATGAAAAATAGCAATTTGAGGTTGCATCTAAAAAGGATATACTGTAACCTCTTTAGAGCAGAATAAACAAACGGTAGAGAAAAGTTCTTCATCTTTATTGCCAATATACGTTTTTATTATAACTCTGTGATGGTGATTTTAAATACAAAATGTTATATAACATTATTTAAATTACTTAAATAAAAGTACCACACTCAATGGCAGGAGAAGCTTTTTAACCGGTTTTACTTGCAAGGATTCGTTCAAAACGTACTACATACACAGATACACAGTACAATGCATGGATCATGTCACTGAATGAGCATCGAACAGTTTAATGCTAACTTTTATACAGCAGCAGAGTCCAGCAGGCGTTCCCTCATAGCCAGCTGCAGTCAGACACACAGACATGATCCATGGATGCTGGCAAGTTGAGCTCCAGCTGGAGACAAGAGAATGTGGGCATGTTCAAGTTCAAATATTTTCATTGTCGAGCCACCACATGTGGTAAATGAGGTGGAACAAAATTGTCTTTTATGTACACAGGGTCCCAGTTACACCCAAAAACAGCTAAATATAAAGTATAAAAAGAAGCAGTAAATAAGGATCAAAGCAATACACTAAGACAGGGGCCACCAACGTGGTGCCCGCGGGCACCCGGGTGCCCCCAAGGACCATTTGAGGTGCCCTCGGACCTGTTCTAAAAATAGCACAACTCACTACTAAGCTGCATTTAAAATTTCATTTTATTCAGTTGTTATTCTTATATATATTTTAACACTGGAAATCCCAGGATATTTAAATCAGTACCATCTTTACCAGAGCCCAGCCAAATGGCTCTTTTTTTTAGGAATTTGTAATCCTTGAGTAAGCATGCCTGGAGACTTTTTCCTTCTATGTAAATGTGAAGGCTTTTGTAGTAGGAGAATGCATTTGGGGGGGATATGCTGGGGGACTTGTGTCCATTGTTTGCTAAAGAATGGCAAACATTCCAATCTAATTGGCTTGGCTGATGGCGCTTGTAACAGATTCACATGTGGAAAATGTTATGCAGAGACAGGTTGTGTTCTGACATACTGTAAGTGTGATTTTATACAGTACTTACATATACATAAAAAAATATATATATATACTGTATATATATACATATCTATACATATATATATATATATATATATATATATATATATATATATATATATATATATATACATTTATATATATATA
>JBBPBX010009728.1:8748-43323 GCA_038048925.1 Garcialebias charrua | reverse complement strand
ATATATATATATATATATATATACAGGTAGTCCCCGACTTACGAGCGAGTTCCGTCACTAGGGGGCGCTCGTAAGTCAAAAATTCGTAAGTAGGATCACATAGTAAAAAAAAAAAAATTTTTTTTTTTTTTTATATTTTTTTTTTTTTAATAAATGAATACATGTACAGTACTGGACAGTCACCAAGCACTTAGCCTATCCTAACACAGTTTTTAAAGATGAAGGAATAAGTTGAATTGTCTCCCTTTCACATAAAGGGAGCAAGCTCCCTATGGAGCCTGCAGGGAGGAGGGAGACAATTAAACTGACTCCTTCATCTTTAAAAACTGTGTTAGGATAGGCTAAGTGCTTGGTGACTGTACAGTACTGTACATTTATCTATTTATTAAGAATATACAGTATATACAGTATTTTTATTTTTTATTGTTTTTTATTTATAAATAGATAAATGTACAGTACTGTACAGTCACCAAGCACTTAGCCTATCCTAACACAGTTTTTAAAGATGAAGGAGTCAGTTTAATTGTCTCCCTCCTCCCTGCAGGCTCCATAGGGAGCTTGCTCCCTTTATGTGAAAGGGAGACAATTCAACTTATTCCTTCATCTTTAAAAACTGTGTTAGGATAGGCTAAGTGCTTGGTGACTGTCCAGTACTGTACATGTATTCATTTATAAAAAAAAAAAAAAAAAAAAAAAAAATAAAATATATATATATTATTTTTATTTTTTTTTTTAATGAGATGCATGCTCGTAAGTCCGGGACCTCGTAAGTCAGAGCGCTCGTAAGTCGGGGACTACCTGTATATATATATATATATATATATATATATATATATAAATATATGTACATTACAACATATAATTTCATTTGAGCTGCTTCCTTCAGGGCGAAGGTACGGCCTTCCTTTATTCTCAAGAAACAGAACAAAATTTTCTTTCATACCACAAGCAATTAAATCAATAAATAATACTAAGGTATCATGACTTACTGAGCACAAATGTCTTGGCTACACCTTCTGCAACATTTTGGCTGACTGGCAGATTCACATGTGTTGTGACAAATGTAGAAATGATATGTTGTGTATATATATATATATATATATATATATATATATATATATATATATATATATATATATATATATATATATATATATATATATGTACATTACAACATATAATTTCATTTGAGCTGCTTCCTTCAGGGCGAAGGTACGGCCTTCCTTTATTCTCAAGAAACAGAACAAAATTTTCTTTCATACCACAAGCAATTAAATCAATAAATAATACTAAGGTATCATGACTTACTGAGCACAAATGTCTTGGCTACACCTTCTGCAACATTTTGGCTGACTGGCAGATTCACATGTGTTGTGACAAATGTAGAAAGGAGATGTTGTATATATATATATATATATATATATATATATATATATATATATATATATATATATATATATATATATACAGTATCCCTCGACTTATGGTGGCCTCGACTTACGGCGTTTCGGCTATACGAACGTGTGTAGAAATGGAACTCGTTCGTAAGTCGGGGATCACCTCTACAATCCCGCCTTCAGATAAAAGTGACCAATACAGGTAGTCCTCGACTTACGGCGTTTCGGCTATACGAATGGGTGTAGAAATGGAACTCGTTCGTAAGTCGGGGATCACCTGTACAATCCCGCCTTCAGATAAAAGTGGCCAATACAATCACATATATATACAGGTAGTCCCCGACTTACGAGCGCTCTTACTTTTCATTCATTCATTCATTCATTCATTCATTCAACCTTTATTTATACAGGCTAGCCTCGTTGAGTCACGGGGACTCATTTACAAGAGGGACCTGTCTCACTTACACCAAACAACCATCCAGTCTCACACTCACACCTAGGGTCAATTTAGAGTCACCAATCAGCCTAACAAGCATGTTTTTTGGTCTGTGGGAGGAAACCGGAGTACCCGGAGAAAACCCACGCATGCACGGGGAGAACATGCAAACTCCACCCAGAAAGGCCCCGGACCGGGATTTGAACCGGCAACCTTCTCGCTGAAAGGCAGCAGCTCTACCAGTTGTGCCACCGTGCTGCCCTATTGCCTCCTACTTACAAGGATCCGGACTTACGAGCTGGCAAATTTTTGGAAAAAACGCAAAAAATACTGAGTTTTTCTGTGTTTTTTCACCACAGTTCGTTAGCTAAACATGTGGACACACGTTTCCGATCATTTTTATGCACTCATAAGCAGTTTTTCGAAGAAAAACGAGTGTTTGTAGTCGCGCTAGCAAAACCGTTCCAACTTACGAGCGAAATTCCGGACTTACGAGACACGTGGCGGCCGTTCCAAGTTACGAATTTTCGCGTTACGAGCGCCTCGGAGGAACGGAACTCGCTCGTAAGTCGGGGACTACCTGTATATATATATATATATATATATATATATATATATATATATATATATATATATATATATATATATATATATATATATATATAAAGCTCTGCAGAGAGTGGTGAAGGCTGCACAGAAGTCTGTTGGAGTCAGTCTCCCCACCATCACAGACATTTACACCTCCAGATGCAGGAAAAGAGCCACCTGCATCATGAAAGACCTCACTCATCCAGCACACTCACTCTTTGCCCCACTCCCCTCAGGACGGAGGTTGAGGAGCATCAAGTGTAGAACCACTAGACTGAGGAACAGCTTCTACCCTGAGGCTGTTAGACTCATGAATAAATAAAAATAAAATAAAAAATAAACACTGCAAAATATCACATCATACTGATGCTGATCTGTTTTCTTGTTGCTGTGTTCATCTGTGACCATCTGCTCATACAAACTCATGTTCGTGCTGCTGTTTATTCCCACTATATTAGGCTTAGTGTATTACTAGTTGATGTTTTTCTTAGTTAGTTCTAGATGTTATTACTGTTTTTCTCTTTCATTTGTTGTTGGATGTAACTGGGACCTCGTGTACATAATCTCGTTTTCATCACATGTACCACATGCGGTGCAAATGACAATAAAGACTCTCTGACTCTGACTCTGACTATATATATATATATATATACTATATATATATATACATATACTATATATATATATATATATATATATATATATATATATATATATATATATATACATATATATATATATATATATATATATATATATATATATATATATATATATATATATATATATATATATATATATATATATATACATATATATGGTAAATGGAGCTTATTTATATAGCGCTTTCCAGCCCCCTGTGAGGGACCCCAAAGCGCTTTACAATACCAACCATCCACCCATTCATACACACATTCATACACCGGTAGCGGTGACTGCCATGCAAGGCGCCTTCCAGTCCTATCGGGAGCAACTCGGGGTTAAGTGTCTTGCCCAGGGACACAACGACACATGGTGTGAGTAACCGGGATTCGAACCTCCAGCCTTCCGATCGGGGGATGACTGCCATTACCACCACACCACGGCCGCCCATAATATATATATTATATTTATATATATATACATATATACATATATATACAGTACATATATATACATATACTGTATATATATATATATATATATATATATATATATATATATATATATATATATTATATATATATACACTATATATATACTATATATATATATTTATATATTTATATACACGATCCTGTGTACATACTCTCGTTTTCATCACATGTACTACATGTGGTGCAAATGACGATAAAGACTCTCTGACTCTCTGACTCTGATGTATAAATATGCCCCCAAGGCCTCATCCACACCAACAGAATGGCCTCATATACATACCAATGGCTGCAAAAATGCTAATTCAATGAGCCATTTGACTAACTCCCATGGGAACTATAGTTAGAATATCCAAATGGCTCACATGTGGTAGTGCTAGTGTTAAAATGTCTATCTTAAAAATATGTTCTTAAAAATATGTTTATTATACTTTTTTTTCAATTTACGCTTTGTTTTTTCCGAAGAGTTTATCAAACTAGTGCCCTTTGTATGACTCCGTACCCACGAAGTAGCTCTCAGTTTCAAAAAGGTTGGTGACCCCTGCACTAAGATATACTGTACACTAAACAAACACCAAACGGTACACTAAAAGATCTAAGATATACATTAAACACTAATAATGTAAAACAATACAGCATCATAACAGCATCCCTGACATTTATTTATTTATTTATTTATTTATTTATTTGTTTATTTTATTTATTCATAAAAAACAAAAAACAATCCAATAAACGATAAGAATACAAAATATAAAATGAAAGGTAGTAGAAAGAAGAAAGAAATCTTATATCTGCCCCTTTTTCAAACAATTAGTTCAAACAATAATAATATTCAAGTAACAGAACAGAATGAATAACTCTTTCTAAATCTTTTAAAGGGGACCAAATGTAGGATATATAATTTTTTGTGGTTTATCTGTGGGCTATCCAGACCATTTGCAGTCAATTTTATACACAAAATAATGCTTAGATAATAAAATATCCCCTTTCTAATTCTGCCAAATTTCACTTCCGTTCTAAACGACCGGTTTATGAATAATGAGGTCTGAAAGCCACGCCCTACAAAGACCTATTTACATTAACTACGCCCTCTGTAACAGCCAGTATCTCTAATATGTTGTTATTTTAAAATTAGCTCTTTTTTATTACTCATTTGACTTACTGTTAGTGCTAGTAGCTTAAGATAACTTACCAAAAGCCCTCTGCGCGCGCCGCCATTTGCAGCTCCTTTTTTTAGCATTAGCCCACCTTCGAGGCTAATGATAGCTTTTCCTCCTCCGAGCGGGCGGTGTTAGCTCCGCTCGTTGCATGCGGCGCTGTTGGGAGCGATCGCTGCTTCAGTCCACACACACAAAGTTCACCGAGTGTCTCCAGTTAATTTATCCGCATGAGGCAACCTTTGACCGGACCCCCGGACCTCAAAAGTCAGTAGCTCCCAGCAACTCCCGCACGCAGACGGCGGTCTGCAAAACAAAAGGCTTAAAAAAAAAAAAGGGATGCCGCGACGCGAACCCGTGTCCTTCGGATGACGAGTCCGGTTCACTACCTCTGGGCCAACCGGGCAGTTATGCAAAAAGCAGTCTTTCATCGTATAAGAAATAATCACAACCACCTACATTTAGAACGCTGAAGTTTTGATTAGATTTTGATGAAGTGAAAGGTATTCTTAAAATAAATAAGTTGCTAATCTGAAAATATATCGATCAGTGGTGCTTGATGGTACAGACTGTCGCCCCACGAGAGAGTGTGTGTGTGCACAGTTTTCTGCCGGCTGCGCGTTGGGAGCGATATTACACTAAAAATTGAACTAAAACGTAAAAATAACAATTATAAAGTATTATTATGTCGATGTATATATCTAGTCTCACCCCGATTTCTCCGAAACAAAAGGCTTTAAAAAAAGGGAAAAAAAAAGATGCCGTTGACAGGATGCGATCTCCGCTCTCCTGCGTGGCGCTCAAGTGTCGTAACCGCTCAACCAAACTGACAGTTGTGCAAAAGTAGTCCTTCATCATATAAGAAACAAGTCCAAACCGCGAGAGTGTGTGTGCACAGTTTCAACGAGACAGAGTTCATTCAAACAAGGTAATAAAACATTCTGGTTTTACTCGAGATGTGCTGCATGGCTGGAGCAGGGCAAACCCCTAGCCCCCCGGGGGCTAAATAAATGAATAAATGACCGCCAGGTCAGCTCCTAAACCGCTAGGCAACCGTGACATCTTTTATACTCAAGTGGGTGGAGCATCACCAGGGGTTGCTAGGTGAGGGGCTGGACTCAGGCTTGAGGTGATTGGCTACGGTTTGTGACGTCACAAACCGCAGGAAGTGTGAAACGAAGCGTTTTTAATCACAGACAAATAAATCTACTTAGAGTAAATAAACCACTGGGTGCATTTTTTTGGCACAAGGACTGTTTTTTTATGAAGTAAATACCCAAAGTTGAGTAAAAAAACACTAAAAAGTGAATTTTGCACGTGTGGTCCCCTCTAATACAATACTCATTAAGCTACTTCATTTATACAGTATTTTTAAACAATTCAGTTTTGATCATTTTCTTAAATGTACACATTGACTTGACATTTTAACTTCACTATCCAAACCATTCCACAATCCTATTCCCTGGATTGAGGTATACCATCCCTTCAAACTAGTTCTGTACAAAGTATTTTGGTTTTAAAAATATATCTGTCACCTTAAGATCACAAAAACTTTGTCTTTTAACAAAATGTATTTGGATATTTAAAGGTAATGTGTTATTCTGAGCCCTATACATACAGTAACTGATAAAATACAATAATCTACCAAATCACGGAACTTCAATAACTTCAGTTGATAAAATAATGTGCTTGATGGATGACAGTAATGCTTTCTAGTGATAATTCTTACAGCTTTTTTCTGTAAAAAAAGCAAACAATGCCCCAGGGACCCATCCCTGCCTGATGCCCTCAATAAGTTTTATGCACGTTTTGATGATCCAAACAGACCAACTAGCACCAGACTCACCTCATCACCAGACGAGGAGCACCTCAAAGTGACCGCAGCAGAAGTGAGAGGCAGTCTCAGAAGGATCAACCCTCATAAAGCTACGGGTCCAGACAACATCCCAGGGAAAGTTCTGAAGGAATGTGCGGACCAGCTCTGTGAGGTGCTGGCTGACATCTTCACCACCTCACTTGCACTGGAGTCAGTTCCCACCTGCCTGAAGACCGCCACCATCATCCCAGTCCCAAAAAGCTCCACAGTGACTGGTCTGAATGACTATAGACCGGTGGCCCTCACCCCGATAGTCGCTAAATGTTTTGAGAAACTGGTCATGTCCCACATCAAGACAGCCGTCAACATCAACGAGGACCCTCATCAATATGCATATCGTGAGAACCGATCAACAGAGGACGCCATCTCCTCCGTGGTCCACACTGCTCTCACCCACCTGGATCAGAAGGACTCATACGTGCGTCTGCTCTTTGTGGACTTCACATCTGCCTTCAACACCATGATCCCCCAAACTCTGATAGACAAACTATCCACACTTGGACTAAGCCCCTCTATTTGTAACTGGGTCTTAGACTTCTTAACAGACAGACCACAGTCCGTGAAGATCCACAACTTCTCCTCCTCCACCATCACCCTCAGCACTGGCTCTCCTCAGGGATGTGTGCTGAGCCCTCTTCTGTTCACTCTGCTCACATATGATTGTATAGCCACACATCCAGGCTGTCATATTGTTAAGTTTGCAGATGATACAGCTGTGGTGGGATGCATCACAGATAATGATGAATCCAGCTACAGACAGGAGGTGGAACATCTGGAGAGCTGGTGCAAAGAGAACAACCTTCACATGAATGTGAAGAAGACGAAGGAGATGATTGTGGACTTCAGAAGGAACAAACACACCCACACCCCACTGTATATAGGTGGATCTGCGGTGGAGGTGGTCTCCAGCTACAAATACCTGGGTGTACACTTGAATGATAACCTCAGCTGGAGCAATAACACCACCAGCCTGATCAAGAAAGGTCATCAGAGACTCTACTTCCTCAGACGGCTGAGACGAGCCGGTCTGAGAAGCCCAGTCCTCACCTCGTTCTACAGGTGTGCAGTGGAGAGCGTCCTGTGCTCCAGCATCAACGTGTGGCATGGAGGCTGCACAGTTGCAGAGAGAAAAGCTCTGCAGAGAGTGGTGAAGGCTGCACAGAAGTCTGTGGGAGTCAGTCTCCCCACCATCACAGACATTTACACCTCCAGATGCAGAAAAAGAGCCACCTGCATCATGAAAGACCTCACTCACCCAGCACACTCACTCTTTGCACCACTCCCCTCGGGACGGAGGTTGAGGAGCATCAAATGTAGAACCACTAGACTGAGAAACAGCTTCTACCCTGAGGCTGTCAGACTCATGAATAAATAAATAATAAGAATAAACACTGCAAAATGTCACATCATACTGATACTGTACTGATCTGTTTCTTGTTGCTGCGTTCATCTGTGACCATCTGCTCATGTTCGTGCTGCTGTTTATAATGATGTTTTTCTACTACATTAGGGCTTAGTGTATTACTAGCTGATGTCTCTCTTAGTTAATCCTAGATGTTATTATTGTTTTTCTCTTGCATTTGTTGTTGGATGTAACTGGGACCCTGTGTACATAATCTCGTTTTCAACACATGTACTACATGCGGTGCAAATGACAATAAATTCTCTCTGACTCTGACTCTGACTCTCTAAAACAAAAAATAGGCTTTGTAATTGTTTTACGTGCTTTCCCCCAAACATCAATAGAATAGATTAAGTGTGGAACAATGATTGTGTTATACAACATATACAGAGCTTTATCATTTAATAAGCCCCTGAATTTGTACAATACTGCAATAGATTTAGTTATGTTTATTCTTATATCATTTATGTGATGTTTCCATGTCAGTTTGTCATCAGTGATAATGATAAACATGAGTTTCTGATGAACAGATAGGTATGAATGAATACAGCTGCATAAGATCAGCAGCATGGATAATCATCATCTCAGATGTCACATATCATCAATTAACCCTGCTGTTGTCCTCATTTTCTGTATAGACCCTGTGTCCTCCAGGTCAAAATGACCTGTCTTCACTAAACTCCCAATATTAGCACCTTAATTGAATTTTAAACACCAAATTTCATCTTGCATATTGTCATTCACCACAAAATGTGTGAATACCTGTGTTTTTCCTCTTCACTTGAATTTCTGTTGCTTAAGAAAAGAAAAAAAAAGTGCAAAAAGGAGTTTTGAATGCATTTTTATTCATCCCAATGACTCGGTTTCTTTTTTTCTCCAGTGAACAACTTAAGACCCTTTACAATACAAAAATATGAAAATAACATAACCCATTTAACTAATTAGCACATGCACGGCAGTATGCAGGTGCACAGCCTTTGCAGATATTTTTCTTACACCTGCAGCAGACGGTATGTGTTTTACAGTCCTTCTTTTGAGGGCAGAACTGACATTGCTTCCTCTTACTTGCCCTAGGGAAGTGGCTGTGGTAGCTGGATCCTCAGGTTGATCAGGAGCTCCTGCCCTCTGAATAGCTTTCACAACTGCTGCTGAGGCTTCTGTGTGGGGGACATGCTTCCTTCTTTCAATGAGTGGAGTTACAAGTGCCTTTCCTAGCTGCTCCAGGAACACCCTCCTCTTGTTCTGCTTACGAGACATCCAGGTAAGGTTGATCTCTCTCCAAATCACAAAGGCATTGTAGGAGAAAACCTCAATGATGTTGTGGAAGATGACCAGGGGCCAGCGGGCAGTCATTCTTCTGCAGCTATATGTTCCAATCACCTTATTTGGGTTGTCCTCACCTCCTTTGTTGCGGTTGTGGTCTAGGATGATGATTGGCTTCCTGTCCTCACGGTCGCTAATGTCACCATCTGTGTGCAGTGTGCTCAGAAGAACTACATTATTGTTTATCTTTGGGAGGTAGGAAACTTGAGTGGTGGTGGGCGTAAAGGCAAACTTTGACGAAAATACCTCTCTCTCCTTTGACGCAAGCAGTGCATGTGGGAGTTCAGGCTTGTTCTTTCGAACTGTACCAACCATGGTGATCTTCTTCGGGAGCTGCTGCCCAAGTTCATAAGAGGTGAAGAAATTGTCACATGTCACATTGTGACCCCTCTGTCACATCAAGCACAATTCACATCCCCTGATTCTTCTCTGGGCATCCACTGGTCGGCTTCCCAGTACAGGTATTCCCCGATTTACGAGCGAGATCCGTCACAAGGGGGCGCTCGTAAACCGGAAATCTCGTAATTTGGAACGGCCGCCATTTCTCTCGTAAACCCGGAAGTCCGCTCGTAAATTTCGCCAGCGCACCTAAAAACACTCTATTTTCATCTAAAAACTACTTTTGAGTGCATAAAAATGATCGGAAACGTGTGTTTATATGCTTAACTTGCTAACTGTAGTGAAAAAACACATGAAAACTCAGTATTTTTTTCGTTTTTTCCAAAAATTCAACCCGGAAGTCCGCTCGTAAATTTCGCCAGCGCACCTAAAAACACTCTATTTTCATCTAAAAACTACTTTTGAGTGCATAAAAATGATCGGAAACGTGTGTTTATATGCTTAACTTGCTAACTGTAGTGAAAAAACACATGAAAACTCAGTATTTTTTTCGTTTTTTCCAAAAATTCAACCCGGAAGTCCGCTCGTAAATTTCGCCAGCGCACCTAAAAACACTCTATTTTCATCTAAAAACTACTTTTGAGTGCATAAAAATGATCGGAAACGTGTGTTTATATGCTTAACTTGCTAACTGTAGTGAAAAAACACATGAAAACTCAGTATTTTTTTCGTTTTTTCCAAAAATTCGCAGCTCGTAAGTCTGGGACCTCGCAGATCAGAGCGCTCGTAATTCGGGGACTACCTGTATAGACTTGCATTTTCCCAGCATAGCTTGATTTGGCATTGCAAGCCACCCATGACTTGATCCCATATCTTGATAGCTTGCTGGGCATATACTGCCAGAAAGGACAACGACCTTTGGACAAAAGACAATAGCATCAGTGATTAGTATCAGTGTCACAGAAAACAGTCAAAGAAATCAATAGTGAAAATTACTTTTATTACAAATATGAAAACAGATTACTTCTAAATGGAACCAGTTGCTCATCCACTGTTACGTCAGGTTCTGGATTGTAGAGGTAGGGCAGCCACTTCAACCACTTGTCCCATACCATACGTCCTCCACTTCATTATGGCTGCAAGTTTGTCTGTCACACGTCTTGCTGGTCTTGACTCACGGTCATCAAATTGTAGCAGTCTTGAGTAGGTGTGAAAGAGTTTGAGTGGCATTGTGGCTCGGAAAGATGACCTTCCACTCTCTGCCTCCCGTAGACTAGCTGCAGCCTCACCTAGGGACCTGTATACACCTGCTAATATTAGCAGACCTAAGTAGGCCTGCGGGCCAATCTCATCCATCTTATTCCAGCGGTCTCCATATTTGCGAAAACCCTCCAGATTTGTCATCCCCACGATTATTTTTTCTATTGCTGGTGTGATGAACAGGTAATAATAATAATAATAATAATACTTTATTTATAGAGCCCTTTAAAACAACCACAGCTGCAACAAAGTGCTGTACATAAAATCAAGAACATTTAAACACATAAAAATAAAACAGTTGTTAAAACATTAAGATCAATAAAAACAATAAAACAGTGCAGAACAAAATCAGTCTGTGCTAAAAGCCAGTGAGTAAAAATGTGTTTTTAAAAGAGTTTTAAAACTGGACAGTGAAGGAGCTTGTCTGACGGGAAGAGGGAGATCGTTCCACAGTTTTGGAGCAGCAACAGAAAAAGCTCTGTCTCCTCTGAGCCTCCGTTTGGACCTCGGCACCTCCAGAAGCAGCTGATCAGCTGATCTGAGGCACCGAGCAGGAGAGTATGGGTGAAGCAGCTCAGAGAGGTAGGATGGAGCAAGACCATTTAAACTTTTAAAAACAAATAAAAGAATCTTAAAATGAACTCTAAAATGAACAGGCAGCCAGTGGAGTGAAGCCAGAGTGGGGGTGATGTGCTCCCTCTTATGAACTCCAGTTAGAAGGCGAGCAGCAGCGTTCTGGACCAACTGGAGACGTCTGAGGGAGGACTGGCTGACTCCAAGGTAAAGAGCGTTACAGTAATCCAGCCGAGAGGTGATGAAGGCATGGATTACTGTTTCCAGCTGCTGCTGTGTAAGGATGGACTTTACCTTAGCCAGCTGTCTGAGGTGATAAAAACTGGTCTTGACCACCGCTCCAATCTGGGAATCTAATTTAAAATCACTGTCCATTTTAAAACCCAAGTTAGAAACTGTTTTCTTTACATGTGGTGCCAGAGGGCCCAGATCAACAGGGCAAGGTTCACAAGAGCCACTAGGACCAAACACCATCACTTCTGTTTTCTTTTCATTAAAATTTAAAAAGTTTAAAGACATCCAAGCTTTGATGTCTTCAAGACACAACAGAAGTGGCCTGATTGAGGAGGCATCTTTCTTTTTTAGTGGCATATAGATCTGACTATCATCGGCGTAACAATGAAAAAAGATCCCATGCTTTCTGAGGATTGATCCCAATGGAAGTAGGTAAAGGGAGAAAAGCAGGGGACCTAAAATGGAGCCCTGTGGAACCCCAAAACACAGAGGAGCAGTGGAGGATTCAGAACCAGCTATGTTCACAGACATGGTTCTGTCTGCCAGATAGGACCTAAACCAGCTCAGTGCAGTACCACAGATACCCACTTGGTGCTGTAAACGTGATATTAAAACGTTATGGTCCACTGTGTCAAAGGCAGCGGTTAGGTCGAGCAAGACAAGAACCACATGTTCACCAGAATCATTGGCCATAAGAATATCATTAAAAACTCTGACTAGAGCTGATTCTGTGCTGTGGCGAGTTTTGAAGCCAGACTGAAAAACCTCCATTATGTTGTGCTCGTCCAGAAAACATTTCACCTGTGAATACACAATTTTTTCTAAAATTTTTGAAATAAAAGGCAGCTTGGAGATGGGCCTAAAATTAGCCAAGACAGATTGGTCTAGGCTGGGCTTTTTAAGCAGGGGCTGCACCACCGCATGTTTAAAACTTATTGGCACAACACCTGAGGACAGACTGCTATTGATAACAGCAAGGATCACCTGCCTGATGCTGGAAAAAACCTCTTTTAACAGACGAGGGGGGACAAGGTCACGAGGGGAACCTGATGGCTTAATATGGCCAACCACATCCTCTAAAAGGGTCAGAGTCACTGGTTCAAATCTATCGAACACAGCCAGGCAGGGGACCAAGCAGGAGGGGTCAAAAGCAGGGGCTGAAATAAGGGCCCTTGTGGTAACAACCTTATTTATAAAAAACTGCAGGAAGTCATTACAGAGTTCAGTTGAGGCTTCATGGCAGACAGGTTGTGGGGCCTTCAGGACAGAGTCAATAGTTTCAAAAAGGACACGCAGGTTGTTGTGATTGGACGTGATAATGTCTGACAAGTATTGTTTTTTGGCCTCTTTAACAATGTTCTGGTACTGACGTTGACAGTCCTTTAAAATGTGAAATGAAACCTCCAGTTTATCCTTTTTCCATCTCCGTTCAGCTCTGCGGCACTCCTGTCTGGCTGCAAGAGTTTTTTCATTGAACCAGGGTTCAGATCTGGCTTTAGGTTGCACCAGTTTAAATGGTGCCACAGAGTCCAAAATGGTTTGACAGGAGGCGTCAAACCAGGAGCTCAGCTGATCGGTGTCAGCAGCAGAGTCAGATGGAGCACAGAGCTGTTCAAAGGCAGCAGAGAACTGACAAGCAGTGGAAGGTTTAAAAACTCTACGTCGCTGGGCAGGAACGTAGTTTTTAACTGGAGCACAGGACAAACCAACATCAAATAAAACAGGCCTATGGTCAGAAATAACATTATCATAAAGTTCCAGGTCGGTCACAGACACAGGTAGAATGTTGAGACAACAACATGGGCATGAGAAACGGCATACCTTGTGGGTCCTAGGGTCATCTTTATGATATTTTGTTCTGCATGCCTGCCGTGTTGGTCATATGCTGCTGAGGACCATGCTATTTTGCCATTTTTTAAAAAGGAAAGTCTCTCTTTCAGCTTCAGGGTTTTCTTCTTCTTCCGAAGATGATTCATCATGCTCTGGGTTGTATTCATCCCCATCTTCTTCTTCGGATACATCCTCCACTTCCTCTTCTGAATCAGAGTTGTCTTGCTGGACATCTGAGAAAATCAGGTCTAACGCCTCTTCAACGTTATAATGCACACTTATGCCTTCAGCACAGACAGAATTTGGGGTCCTGTTATCTGTAGCACCTTTATATCCTCTGGAAATAAGCAGGTGGTCTTCTGAAGTCTGCAAGAACACCACCTGATTTGCCTTGTTTACTTCTGCCACTGATTGATCTGAGACACATCTAAAACATTGAAATATTCTTTGGTTTGTAAATAACTCGGTGACCTTGATTTCAACTCTATTTGCCTCACGGGTCATTTTGACCCAAAGATCACCTTTGTACCTTTTTTTTGCACAGCTTACCGGTACATGGAAATGTGAATAAAAGAAAATTTTCACTTTTTCTACTGTTGGGGCCAATCTAGGCAAAGTCATAAAATTTCAAGTAAAAAAAAAAAAACATTCAGTGGATTTATTTTTATTTTTTTAACATAGTGGCGAGCCATTTTGACCCGAGGACAACAGGAGGGTATTAAAGTGACATTACAGTGAAATAATTTCTTCTGACAGAGTTTATGCAGGTTACGGAATTATGAGTCTAACAGCTTCAGGGTAGAAGCTGTTCCTCAGTCTAATGGTTCTATGCTTAATGCTCCGCAACCTTCCTTTGGGGAGTGGGGCAAAAAGTGTGTGTGCTGGGTGAGTGGGATCCTTCAATCATTCAACCTTTATTTATACAGGTTAATCCCAATGAGCCTCAGGGACTCATTTACAAGATATACCTAATTTTAACAAAGACATATGATTTCAGTGGAACAAAAAAGACAACAATTGTCAATCATAAAGGATGCATACAATGTTATTTTTTAACAAGTGAAAATGAAATGTTATTTAATAGAAAAAAATAACAAAAAATGCATCTAGGTTGTAAGGTGATGTAGAAAACTAAAAACATCAACATGTCTGCATTGGTTTTTGCTATGAACTTAGCAGATGTTTAAAGCCATTTAGGGAGGTCAAGGTCGAGAGCTTCAAATATTTTTGAAAGGTATTCCAGGAAACAGGAGCAGAGTAGGAGAAGGCCCTTTTGTTCAGTCCTCATTGAGGGAACACTGCATGTAATAATGTCCTGAGAGAGCACACTGTAACTGCACTCGCACAGTGACATGTTGGAGGAGATGTATGAAGACAACAGACCAAGAAGTGATTTAAAGATGAAAATGTACCAGTAAGAGAGTCTACATGAAGTTAATGATGTCCATTTAACCAGTGCATACAGGGTGTAGTGATGAGTATCCTAATAATATTTCTAGGAATCAACAAACTCAGCAGGGGCACAATTCGAGGATAAAATCAAAGGAAGCTGGGACTGACTTCCTGTTTGAAAAAAAAAGCATCCCATTTATGATGCAGGAGGCCCTCTTCTCACGGCATCATGTTCTCATGGCATCAACACCAGTGAGGCACTGGAGCAATGACATGCATCAGAAGCAAGAAATGTATAAAACCTTTCCAAGAACATGCCATTTCTAAATGACCTCATCATCAGATGAAGAGCATCTCAGGGTGTCCGCAGCAGAAGTGAGAGGCAGTCTCAGAAAGATTAATCCTCATAAAGCAACCGGACCAGACAACATCCCAGGGAAAGTTCTGAAGGAATGTGCGGACCAGCTCTGTGAGGTGCTGGCTGACATCTTCACCACCTCACTTGCACTGGAGTCAGTTCCCACCTGCCTGAAGACCGCGACCATCATCCCAGTCCCAAAGAGCTCCACAGTGACTGGTCTGAATGACTATAGACCGGTGGCCCTCACCCCGATAGTCGCTAAATGTTTTGAGAAACTGGTCATGTCCCACATCAAGGCAACCGTCAACATCAATGAGGACCCTCATCAATACGCATACCGTGAGAACCGATCAACAGAGGACGCCATTTCTTCCGTGGTCCACACTGCTCTCACCCACCTGGATCAGAAAGACTCATACGTGCGTCTGCTCTTTGTGGACTTCACATCTGCTTTCAACACCATGATCCCCCAAACTCTGATAGACAAACTATCTACACTTGGACTAAGCCCCTCTAGCACTACCACATGCGAGCCATTCGGATATTCTAACTATAGTTCCCATGGGAGTTAGTCAAATGGCTCATTGAATTAGCATTTTTGCAGCCATTGGTATGTATATGAGGCCATTCTGTTGGTGTGGATGAGGCCTTGGGGGCATATTTATATATCAGAGTCAGAGAGTCAGAGAGTCTTTATCGTCATTTGCACCACATGTGGTACATGTGATGAAAACGAGAGTATGTACACAGGGTCGTGTATATAAATATATAAATATATATATATATATATATATATATATATATATATATATATATATATATATATATATATATATATATATATATATATATATATATATATATATATATATATATACAGGTAGTCCCCGATTTACGAGCGAGATCCGTTACAACGAGGCGCTCGTAAACCGGAAATCTCGTAATTTGGAACGGCCGCCACGCTTCTCGTAAGTCCGGAATTTCGCTCGTAAATTGGAACGGTTTTGCTAGCGCGACTACGAACACTCGTTTTTCATCGAAAAACTGCTTATGAGTGCATAAAAATGATCGGAAACGTGTGTCCACATGTTTAGCTAACGAACTGTGGTGAAAAAACACAGGAAAACTCAGTATTTTTTGCGTTTTTTCCAATAATTCGCCAGCTCGTAAGTCCGGAACCTCGTAGATCAGAGCGCTCGTAAATCGGGGACTACCTGTATATATATATATAGTATATATATATATATATATATATATATACTATATGTATATATATATATATATATATATATATATATATATTATGGGCGGCCGTGGTGTAGTGGTAATGGCAATCGTCCCCCGATCGGAAGGCTGGAGGTTCGAATCCCGGTTACTCACACCATGTGTCGTTGTGTCCCTGGGCAAGACACTTAACCCCGAGTTGCTCCCGGTAGGACTGGAAGGCGCCTTGCATGGCAGTCACCGCTACCGGTGTATGAATGTGTGTATGAATGGGTGGATGGTTGGTATTGTAAAGCGCTTTGGGGTCCCTCACAGGGGGCTGGAAAGCGCTATATAAATAAGCTCCATTTACCATATATATGTATATATATATATATATATATATNTTAATGGGTATTGGCATATGGGTTTATTTTATTCTTCATTACAGTAGTTGTATAAAACTACTGTAGTTATAAGTAATGATCCAAAGTAAAGTAACTACAGTATTCCCAACAGCTACACTTTACCGGTTTTAGTGCATCTCTAATGCTATCTCCTCAGTTGTTCTCATCTCTCTGCATGGAGTTCATAATATGCTCTTTTCTGTCTGCATCACGTTCATAAGATGCTCTTTTCTGGTGATGGTACTTCTTATCTTATCAGGGTGTTTTGCTACAATATATTTGCTGTATTAAAATATGTCTCTGTTCCTGCTCTTGTGTTTAGTCACCGCCACCCCCAAAAGTAAATGTTAAGATCCTAAACTCATTCTTTTTTGGGACCTGTTTGTAATTATACAATATTTGCTTTATTTGATTAAGATTCCTCTCTATCCTGGGATTTATCATCAATATTGACACATTGATGTCAATGGTTCCTGTGCTGCTTGATGAGCAGCGATATATCCTGACCTACAGGTTCAGCCAGGACCACTTGGAGCTTCTCTTTAACTCCATCAGAGCATCTGGTACAATTCATAATTATTTTTTAATTATTTTTTAACACAACACTAAGTGACCGGAACTGTCAGCAACTGTATTGTTTTCAATTTGTTGATCCATGTTTTCTTTTTTTTTAGGAAAATACATTTGGTTTGTTTATTTGTTTGAAAAATCGGTGAATATGTAATATACTGTTATATATCTTGTGTCTATTTTAAGGTGGATGGAATAACAACCCTAGTGCCAGCCAGTTCAAGAACATTTTCAGAAAGCTGATGGCCCGGTGTGGTGTTAAACCAAGCATAAAAGGCAATGTGACCGCACAGGATGAGACAGAGTCCCTACCAGTTGAACCAATGTCCTCTGCTGACCAGTTCTACCACATTGACACATCAACAAACCTGTCAGCTGTAGACGGATGCCCAATGTGCCTTACAACATGAACTACTACCTCATACATATACTGTGTACATTAACTCATATGCTGCTTTGCCACTTTGCAAATGTCAATGCTAGAACCTTTAGTTTATTTTATAGTTATACTGTACTTTTATACTTTTTTACTTTTTATACTACAGTAGTATGCAAAAACTCAGGACAGTATTATGTTCATTAAATGTTTAGTGTTTTAAATGGTAAAAATGGGTGTAAATTTTCATACTCATTTACCACTATGCAAAAACTCAGGACAGTGTTACAGTTTTACTATTTTATGCTTATGTTTATTATTATATGTTTCAGTGTTTTAATGTTTAAATAGTTACTGTTGCACCGAGGGACTGAGAGTCTTGTCACACTATCAGATGTTTATTTCTGTTTGTTTGTTTGTTTATTTATATCTCCCGATTATTAAATCTTTTCATGTATCTAAAAAAAATAAACTACACATATTGACCAAGGTTTGTGTAATAATGTATTTAATATTACATAATATTTGCATGTGTAGGGAAAAAATTGGCATAAATTATTTTCATACCACTAATAATAATGCTATTTATGATGAAATAGTATTAAATATTTATTAGCATTGTAACATATGTCAGTTAATTTCACTGGAAATAAACATGTATTTATAAATGGATGTAAATATAATCTTATTGTGTATATTGCTAGTGCAATACAGTGTTTATATAACGTTATTTTCATGTGAACGTCCATCTTAAGTACACCATATTATAACAACATCTCTCACATTTATAACAAACCAAACCGTTTTAAGATCGGTTGAAAATTAAGCAAGTTATGGTTATTTTAATAGTAAATGCCCCATTCACATTCATGTTAAGAGTGGGCGTTCTGTCTGTGGCAAGATGGCCGCCGTCTGACGATGTCGGTCTCCATTGGCCAACAGCGGGGATGTCTTATCTAGTGGATATATTATCTATGTACAAAACAGTCCTGCATCGCTTTGCAATCCTTTGAATGAGAACGAGCCGTGGCACTGAGGCTGGGACAGGCGGGGGCGTGGGTTGGGGCTTGACAAACAACTCTGTTTTTATTGGCTGGTCATTGTCCGGGTCACTCTGTGTTTTTAGTGTTTTTATAAATGCTGATAGAGAAGCAAGGGGACTATAGTTTTTTTTCAGAGATTACTTTGTCTAACATCAGTTTGTCAGTAGATAGTGACAGAGTGAAGAAATATGTTAAAAATATATTGTTTGAAAAGTTACAGACTACATTACAAAGTTACATAGTTCAGCCTCTGGAAATAAGCAGGTGGTCTTCTGAAGTCTTCAAGAACACCACCTGATTTGCCTTGTTTACTTCTGCTACTGATTGATCTGAGACACATCTAAAACATTGAAACATTCTGTGGTTTGTAAATAACTCAGTGACCTTGATTTTAACTCTATTTGCCTCATGGGTCATTTTGACCCAAATATTACCTTTGTACCTTTTTTTGCACAACTTACCGGAAATGTGAATAAAAGCAAATTTTCACTTTTTCTACTGTTGGGGCCAATCTAGGCAAAGTCATAAAATTTCAAGTAAAAAAAAAAAAACATTTAGTGGATTTTTTTTATTTTTTAACATAGTGGCGAGCCATTTTGACCCGAGGAAAACAGGAGGGTATTAAAATGACATTACAGTGAAATATTTTCTTCTGACAGAGTTTATGCAGGTTACGGAATTATGAGTCTAACAGCTTCAGGGTAGAAGCTGTTCCTCAGTCTAGTGGTTCTATGCCTAATAATCCACAACCTTCCTGAGGGGAGTGGGGCAAAAAGTATGTGTGCTGGGTGAGTGGGATCCTTCAATCATTCAACCTTTATTTATACAGGTTAATCCCAATGAGCCTCAGGGACTCATTTACAAGATATACCTAATTTTAACAAATACATTATTTCAGTGGAACAAAAAAGACAACAATTGTCAATCATAAAGGATGCATACAATGTTATTTTTTAACAAGTGAAAATAAAATGGTATTTAATAGAAAAAAAAATGCATCTAGGTTGTAAGGTGATGTAGAAAACTAAAAACATCAACATGTCTGCATTGGTTTTTGCTATGAACTTAGCAGATGTTTAAAGCCATTTAGGGAGGTCAAGGTCGAGAGCTTCAAATCTTTTTGAAAGGTATTCCAGGAAACAGGAGCAGAGTAGGAGAAGGCCCTTTTGTTCAGTCCTCATTGAGGGAACACTGCATGTAATAATGTCATGAGAGCGCACGCTGTAACTGCACTCGCACAGTGACATGTAGGAGGAGATGTATGAAGACAACAGACCAAGAAGTGATTTAAAGATGAAAATGTTCCAGTGAGAGAGTCTACATTAAGTTAATGATGTCCATTTAACCAGTGCATACAGGGTGTAGTGATGAGTACCCAAATAATATTTCTAGGAATCGACAAACTCAGCAGGGGCACCATTCGAGGATAAAATCAAAGGAAGCTGGGACTGACTTCCTGTTTGGAAAAAAGCATCCCATTTATGATGCAGGAGGCCCTCTTCTCACGGCATCATGTTCTCATGGCATCAACACCAGTGAGGCACTGGAGCAATGACATGCATCAGAAGCAAGAAATGTATAAAACCTTTCCAAGAACATGCCATTTCTAAATGACATGGTGTATGTATGTCCATTATACACCTGAGAATGTAACAACAGCATTCCTATGATGTAGGCTCCATGTCATCGGAATACATTCTGCTTCAGTCAGGACCTTTAAAATCTGCTACCATGATTGTTTACTACAGCAACCAAGCTCAAAACCTTCTAAGATCTGTCATGGTCTTGACAAGACCCTGCAAAGACATCCATATTTTGGCTGAAGGATTTATTTTATTTGTTACGTCATATTGGGGTCGCCATCCAGTGTGAAGTGGGGTTTAATGTATAGTGACCAATAGTGGCTTGCTGTTAGAGCCTTATCCTATTTGTGTGGTGTGGCCACATTTTTATTTTTGGCTTAGTCATGATAGAAACTTGAATTTCTTTTATTTTAGTCCAATTTGCAATGCAGCATTGTTGGTTTTGCTTTACATAAATTATATTTCTGCCTCCGGAGTCTTTCCATTACACAAAAAAACTTATGCCATCAAGTAGTAGATTAATGAAACAACTGTACAATAATGAGTATGCAGAGCATTAAAATGCAGTTAAAACTTTAAGGACTCCCATCCAGATGTCAGAATAAAGTATACTAGGAGTAATGTCTTGGGGAAAGACAATTCAGTAGTGTTAATTGCTAATTTTAGGCATTTTGCATGAAAATAAGACAACAATATGATTCTGGCAGAAAACTTTTCCATCTTTTAAGTTTAATTTTGGTTAAAAATATTCGTTTAACATTTTAGTCAAACAGATTTATTAGAGAGTTACAAAATGCTTGTCTACATATTTTGACACTGTAAGTTTAAAAGTATTAGTATTAAAGCTTAATCTGTGCATTATAATCTGTAAAAGTACCGTATTTTCCACCTGATAACTCACACCCTTCTATAAGTCGCTTTGTCCAATTATTGGCAATAAATTGGAAAAATCCATAAACATGTCACACCTTTATTTAAGTTGCATCTATTATGCGTCACCGCTACATGACGCATCAGCGCATTCGCCCTGCTGAAAATGGCGGCAACAGAAGAATGCACGGAAGGACTTTTAACAAGATTAACACGGTAAAACAATGATTTATCTGCTGAAAATTATAGCAAAGATTTGTCTTAGCTTAACCGTTCCTTAATAAATTCAAGTAATGGTCAACTCTGCTAGATTTAAATTGTTTTGCTTTGACGTCTTCCAAACGGTCGCGCGCTGTGAAAATAAATGATAAATAAATCAAATTTGATCTCAAACAATTCCAACAGCTACCAGTTTGTAAATGACCACCAAATATTTACTTTCTGTAAGATTAAAGAAAATCCGCCGAGTGGTTTATGAGCTATTTGCTAAAATATACACGGAAAAACAACGAAGCTAGGCACAACACATTTATGCCCATAAAACATTGAATTTTATCTCAAAGAATTCCAACAGCTAACAGTTTGTAAATGACCACCAAATAATTACTTTCTGTAAGTTTAAAGAAAATCTGCCATGTGGTTTATGAGATATTTTGCTAACAAACACTCAGCTAACAGTATTTCATACCTCCAGAGCAGGAGGCCAGTCTGCGAAAGAGTGTGTACGACCAGAGGAGGCTGCCTTCGGACTCATGAGGTGGGAACGGTCGGCGCTAGTGGACAAAGGTGTGTTGAGAATTTCTTTGGGATTTGTTATTTAGGATATTATAATTTAATATCAGTAACTATATTTTGTTGCTGTTCACCAGATGTTGAGAATTTGTTTGGGATTTGTTATTTAGGATATTATAATTTAATATCAGTAACTATATATTTTGTTGCTGTTTGCTACATTGATTTGGTTGACGTTTGTAGTTGGTATCAGGCTGAAAGCGGACTACATATCCCATGATGTTTTGTAACGGTTGAGCGGCAGTTAACGGCTGAGTCCGCCTCCTCTGCTTTCTGCTTGGTTTGTTGTTGTTGCCATAGCAACAACGGTTTTCAGTTTTTCTGAGGATTCTGTTCGACCCTCAGTTATGTATCTGTACGTATGATTCGTTCATCACCTTTATTTCACTAAAGTTCATCTGAATATTCCGCCCGACTCTTTTTTTCGTCATTCGAAGTCAGTCAAAGAAAATATTCAACAGGTGGTACTGCACCATTTTTTGCCAAAAATGAAAAACGGTCATATCTGAGCCAAAAAATTGTCTAAAAAATATGGGAAAAAAGCCATAAACAAGTCTCACCTCTCTATTAGTCGCAGGGCATGCAAATTAGGCACAAAGGTGCGACTTATAGACCGGAAAAATACGGTATGTGCAGATTATAAATTGCAGAAGAGCACATTCATAAATCAAACATTAGCACACTCGCTGTAGCATTTGATTCCTCCCCCACTCTACTTTCCTCTTCTCAGATGCAGATCAAACAGACTCGGTTGCTGCAATACATTTTTGTAATGGACCTCTTCACTAATTAATGTGTTTTGTTTGCAAAGAAAATACCTGCAAACACAGCAAGTCCTCAAAGGTCATGCTTGCCTCCTACATAACTACACACACCATCTCACATGCAAGCACCACACTCTAGGATCTCCCTGAGAAGGACAGATGCCCTTGTTCAGCATCAGTTAACAGGCGATGTGTGAAGACATTTAGAGCAGCACATTTAACATCCCCACCTTGTCTTTTCACCCGATCCCGAGTTGTTAATCTGCCTCCCTTGATAAAGTGAAGGGCCCATTGTCTGCGTGTATGCAAGCAGTCTGTCCGCATGTGTCTTGAGCAATCAGTTCAACCATTTCCCAAAGTCCCAAAACAGATCAATTGACCTTCCATGAGCATGTTAACGATGAGGAGTGATGGGCAAAATGGGGAGGAGGATCAGAGCCGTGGAATAGTGGTAGAAACAACAGGAAATGGAATAGAGATAATAAGCAGAAAGTAGAGAAAGAGAGTTCTTGAAGTAAACAGGTAAAACTCCCTTTTTGTACACAGCAGACTGACTTGTGCTTGAGACTTAAGTCAGAACTATGACTTCTTAAAGTGCATTTTCTTATCTTCATTGTTATTTTTATTTTTTTCTTGCATGTAACATCATGGTTTGGTTCCCTTTCTGATCTGAACCACTGACACTATTACAATAAAACACAGAACTAGAACCTGGCTGTTAATCCACATATAATGAGCACTACCTAGAAGGATGGCTGCAGTACACTCCTTAAGTCCCGTCCTTCCATGTATAAATGGGAATTTGTCAAATAAAATAAAAAATAAAAATACACCACATTTTTATACGTTCATCAAAAGGCAGTCGTATTAGTTTCTGTCTACAAACTTTCTCTTGTCCCATCTACAACTTCTGATTTACAGTACTCAAGATAATTTATTGAAACTTGCTACACATAGCCCACAGTTCCAAATTTTACATGACATGTGTCATGTAATATTTTCATCACCTCCAGCTTTAGGATCAAGCTCTCATAAATAAAGGTCAATGTTAAAACAAGGTATTTGCTTGTCTGGGCCATCGCTGTAGGTTGCTGTATTGCTGAATAATAGTTTGCCAACGGGTGTATAATGTGCCGTGTGTGGTTCTCTCATTTTGTCAAGTGTTCATTTTGGCTGATTCCTATAGTTTTTACTTTATTGCTGAATGTTCAAATATGCTTTTTTTTAATTTCAATTAATTACATGAAACTTTAAAAAAATGTGTCATGTTGTACTGTGATTGACAAGTTGACAGCCAATTACCAAGGTGGAAGTGTGTAGGTAGGGTTCTGTATCACTGATGCAGAACCGTGTCTCTTGTTCAGAGCTCTGGAACCAAAAACGCACCATAGTAACACAGATGCCCTTTCAAGAAACTTTAAAATGACCAAATCTCAGCTTAAAATATTATAAACGAGACCATGTATTTACTATGGTGATCTTATTCTACCAGTTACTTGTCCATTCAACCAATCGCAGGCAGCTCTTGGAGCTGCTATCTAAATGTATAAAACTGAGGTTGACTGTAAGGCCATCAGCTAATAGATTGTTTTATTAGGTCTGCATTAGCAGTACAAATTATGATAACCCTAAAAGGATTTCAGGGTAAAAAAAATGTCATGAGTGTCAAAGTTGTATTTTCCCTAAAATCAGGAGTTTTATATGTTAAATGTACAGTTATGTCAGGATGTTTTTAAAGAACTAACTGGCATCTTTGATTGTTGCCAAATGTCTCACTGGACTTCCAGGTAAAAACATTTTAAATCGAAAAAACTGTAGCCATATAAATCTTGGCATCTTGTTATCAGGCTAAACTGAAAGGAAAAACAAACTTCTTTTCATTTCTTACTCAACCTGTTTCACCTCATTACTTTGAAACCTTGAGGCAAAAAATATATTTGTTCTTGTTTTTTTTGGGGTAATTGAAGGATAGGGACTTTTTCTTTCAACTGTGCATTAAACAGTTTCTGGTGTTTTCTCTTTCTGTTCATTTCTCACTTGCCTCCTTATATTCAGCAAATTGATCTTGTCATGTTCTCGTTTAACAACACTGATGAAAAATAATTCACAAATAAATATCACCTACACTCCTGTGGTAGTTCTGTTACTTTTAGTGTGAAATGTATGGTGCAATAATATGTGAACTCATTTTAATACAGCTGTTATAATTTTAAAATACTATGGTATCATTTCATATGCTTTAATATACTGTACAGTTTTCAAAACACTTTAAGCCAATACTTCTTGTGTAGTAGAGCAAGAAAAACAAACGGAACAAAATAAAAAATTGTGGCCTCAAAATTTATAATTATTGTCCCAAGTCATTGAACAAAAATACTTTTCGTCCTTCCATTCATGTACTGTATGTGGTGGGTACAATAATTTGAAAAATAAGTGAGGTACTAACATCCATTTTAGTGTGTGGATGCATTAGGTGTAAGAAAGATTATTTTAAAAATTAAGTTGTCATATCAAAATTCATGATGGCTGCAGCCATATATACAAGTATATATGTAAACCAAACACCCAATCAAGGTCAAAGTCAAGGTTTCTTTAATGTCATTCATACCTCAAGTGGTACATGAGGTGGAATGAAATTGTTTACACAGATTCCCAGTTACATCTGACAAAAGTATAAATTATAAAGAAAATAAGTAATAAGATCAAAGATATGAACTAAGAAATGTGTTAAACAAAGAATACACTAAGTACTAGTAGTACAACAACAATACGCCGAGCAACAGCAGCATGAACATGAGTCTATGTGAGCAGATTAGTACAAATAAACACAGCAGCATGAAATAAATCAGCAGCATAAGATCAGCAGCATGGATAGTCAGCAGCACATATCAACAATAAAGTGGCATTACAGTGATTTTTTTCACAGTGATTATCCTGGTTAGGGATTCATGAGTCTAACAGCTTCAGGGTAGAAGCTGTTCCTCAGTCTAGTGGTTCTACACTTAATGCTCCTCAACCTCTTGCCTGAGGGGAGCAGGGTAAAAAATGTGTGTGCTGGGTGAGTGGGGTCCTTCATGATGCAGGTGGCTCTCTTCCTGCATCTGGAGGTGTAAATGTCTGTGATGGTGGGGAGACTGACTCCAACATCTTCTTTGCAGCCTTCACCACTCTCTGCAAAGCTTTTCTTTCTGCAGCTGTGCAGCCTCTATGCCACACGTAGATGCTGGAGCATAGGATGCTCTCCACTGCACACCTGTAGAAGGAGGTGAGAACTGAGCTTCCCAGACCAGCTCGTCTCAGCCACCTGAGGACGTAGAGTCTCTGATGTGGCTTCTTGGTCAGGCTGGTAGTGTTGTTGCCCTGGCTGAGGTTGTCATTCAGGTGCACCCAAGTACTTGTAGCCGGAGACCACTTCCACCGCAGATCCTCCTATATTTGGGGGGTGGGTAGTTGGATTTCTTCTGTCTGAAATCCACGACCATCTTCTTCGTTTTCTTCAAAGTGATGTGAAAGTTCCCTATCAGTCACGTCTCTCGGTGCAAAATATGCTATGGGAATTGTGCCCCCGCGCGATTACCTGAAGGAATACATTCACGCCTTTACGGCAGGGGCGTCAGCGTCGCGCCAGAGGCCCCGCCCTCTGGGTACTTAAGCCGCTGATGCCCATTCATCAATCTCTTATTGCACTTCACCTCGCTTAAACCTGAACTCTCTCTCTTCGCGGGACTTCTCTGCTGCTTCATCGCTCGATCAGAGGTGAGCTTGCTCCCTACACAGAGCGCACAGAGACTTATTCCTACGTACTACTGGACTAGCGAAAGCTAGTCTGGCACATTTTTCCTTAACCCCAAAGTTTTTTCTTCTCCTCTTTCCGCAGACTGCTTCGCTCGACGGCGCTAACTGCGTCACACCACTACCTCTGCTAATTCGTAGCAGGCTAGCCAGCGAAAGTGACGCGACAGAGGAGACATCTCAAATAAAGAGAAAAAAGATATTGGAAGGACTCGCTCGTCTTATCTCGGATATGCCTCCGGAGAAAAGCGAAAGACAAGACTTCCAAAAAAGACCAGCAGAGCGGCGAGCCCACCCTCGCGCGCCAGCCCCAGTGGATGTGGTTTTTCCCTCTCAGCGACGGACACCCATGAGGCCTGTCCCGTCTGCTTGGGAATGTTGCACGCGAACATGGTGCTGGACGCACCCGAGTCTTGCCCACACTGCAGCCAGATGCTGGAGACGGTGAGGAGACACCGGGCGGACTTCGTCGTAAAGGCCATGGGGGCTGCTGCGGCGCCAGCAGACCCGGACACAACTGAGCCTCTGACTCCCACTCGGGAGCTCGAGAGCATGGCTTTGGACGACAGCACCCGAGTCGAATGGGGCGACAGCCCAGATGTGTTGACCCCCATGGTGGACTTAACAGTTGAATTTGACACTCGAAGCATGATGAACGAGATCTCGATTTCAGCCTCAGTGAATTTTCCGCGGACGAGGCCGTCGTCGGATACGGGGAACAAGGAGAAGACCTCTCCCGCACCCCGGTGCCTGTACTGCCGGAGACTGACTTTTCCATCCCTGCTCTGTTCGACTTGTGTCACAGAGTAGCGGACGCACTGCAGATCCTATGGCCAGAGCCTCCACCTTGTCAACAAGTCACAAGGTTGGCAGGAAATTATTTTTACTCAAAGCAGCAAGCCACCACGAGGCAAAGGATACCCGTTTTTTCCGGACTTAATCACAGAACTGACTCACACCTGGTCTCAGCCCAGAGCCCCCATGCTACTGCCGCTCTCGCAGTTTCTCGACGTGGACGGGATGGATGAAGTGGGAATAGCCAATGTGCCTCAAATCGAGGACACGCTGGCGTCTCACCTGGCTCCCAAGTCATCAGGGACAAAAACAACTCTCCCCAGCAAGGCCTGTCAAGCCTCGGCTTCTCTGCTCGAGAAATGCTACAGGGCTCAGGGTCTTGCGGTGCGCGCTATGAACGTGTCCTCAATGATGCAAGCTTACCTGGCTGAAAAACTACAGGAGCTCAAGGTAACGACAGACAAGCAAGACGCCGCAGAGCTGCTGGATGAAGCCCGCAGGGCAACAGACTTTGTGCTCTGTATGATGGGGACAACAGCTGTTGCGCAAGGCAGATGAATGGCGGAGGTGGTCATCGCAATACGCCATCTGTGGATGACCTTAACTGACCTCCCGGAGGGACAGAAAGTTCCTTTTCTCCACCATTCAATAGAACCGACGGGACTTTTTGGGAAAGCGCTGGATCGAATTCAGACCAGGCTGGACCAGAGGCGCAAACAGGCTGAAGCTCTCCGAGTGGGCATCCCCAGGAGAACCTTCGCCCCCCCCAAGGAATCAGCTGGGAGCAGAGCACCGCAGCCTCGACACCATTCAGCCACACGTGCCCCACCGCAAAAGCGGCCGGCGTACGAGGTCGAGCACCGGCAGAGACCACCGCCGGCTCCACCTCGGACCGAGCACGCCTGGAGTAAGAACAGATTTGTTCCCCGCCAGGCGGACCGGTACAGAACCTCCTCGGCAAACCGGGACACCAAACAGAAGCGTGCCTGATGAACCAGGACCGCTTCTTGACTTTACACGATCACCCGCTCCACGTGGTACGGGAAATGATCTCTTTACGTCCAGACTTTGTTTGTAGCATGGTACAAAAAGCTGGTGACTTTGTTTTAAACACAAATCATGTTCTTTCTGCTGTGAGTGACATAAAGTCAAATATATCGTTACACATAAGCATGAATAAAGCTAAAAAAAGCCCCTCTCTGTTTTCTTGACTAAAAAACAAACAAACACAAAAACATCATCAGAACGGGTCCCTCTGTCCTGCCAGCCGACATAAAGGGAGGGGGCCATCTCCCCCCCCTCCCTCACGGCTCACGGGTGTTAGCCTGATCAATGAACCCCAGCAGGGTGCCTCAGTTCTGTCTGCAACAGACAGGTCCAGAGGCGTCTGCAAGCAGGCTCCACACTCCTCACAGAGACAGGTGAGGGGGGTCACATGCTCCAGCCCCTGCTCCGTTGTAAACCACGGGGCGGACAATACACAAACCAAACAAACCCGTGACGCGTCCGCGCTCCAGGGGTGCGCGCCGACAGAATCTGGCGACCCACCTTCCTGGCCACCTATTCAACGGTTCCCAGTAAGGGACGGGGGGTCACGGCAGAAGCCTGCAGGCTAACACCAGCTTCACACGTTCACAAAAGCAGTTGTGATGAAACTGCAGTGTGTGTAAACAAACCAGGGCTGAATCAGACTCCTCTTCATTTTAATCGAAGAGGACTGAGCTCTTTGTCACCAACCAACATAAAGTCTGCTCGGCACAAAGGACCATCTTCACATTCTCATGCTGAAGCTGCCCCCTTATCTGTGGTGGACGACACGTAATGCTCAAGCAGTGATCTTGCAGCACGTGACCTAGCTCAATGTGCTGGCTCAGTTCTGCTCTTAAACGACGCACCCCCACCAGGTAAAAAAAACAAAACACAGGTGGTTTGTCAGGCTCCAGGACCCCTTTAAGGCCGGAGACCAGTAAACAAGGCCCAACCAGGAAACGGGCTGGGGCCAGGAGATCTGCTTGTTTACAAAACTTGCAACTCCTCCGATCCATGGTCCCTAACAAGAAGAGGAAAAACAGACATTCTGTCTCGCTTTTGTCTAATAATGACAATAGATTGCCTCTGTCCCCAGACACTCTTGATCAGAGCAGTAGGGTGGTACATTTGCAAGAAGGTCCTCTCCCTAACCTGGTTGACCTTCAAGGGACCACAGGATTTAGGGCCCTAGAGGGAGAGCTGGTTCTACCAACTGCTCCTCTACAGGGACCCTCCACGTCACCAGAAGGGACATTCTCGCCACTTAGGCTGAGAGCTGTGGCAAATTTCAGTTTGGTGGCAGAAAGGGACAAGCTGGTGGCCTCAGGCCTGCCAGAAAATGTGGTAAATACCATTCAAAATGCACGAGCTGGGTCAACTCAGTGTCTTTACGCAAGGAATTGACATATTTTTGAAGCCTGGTGCACAGAAAGAAACATTATTTCTTATTCATGTGACCTGGCTCAGCTCCTTACCTTTCTTCAGGACTTGCTGGAGAAAGGTTGTTCTTTTTCAACAATTAAAGTGTTCCAATCAGCTATTTCTGCCTGTCACGAAGGCTGGGGAAACAGGACACCTGGCACGCATCCTTTCATAATAAGATTTATGAAGGGCGTGCTAAGAAAGAGACCCCCCAGCAGGATCTTCACCCTTGGATGGGATCTTAATCTGGTCTTGGGGGCTCTCTGTGATCCCCCATTCAAGCCACAGAGCGACATTAAGATAGACTTATTATCTTATAAGAACGCTCTTCTTCTGGCTCTTTGCTCGGTGAAACGTGTAGGTGACCTCCATGCCTTGTCTGTACATCCAATGTGTACAAGGTTTGCCCCTGATGGGTCAAAGGTCACCCTAAGGCCTAATCTCGCATATACCCCCAAGGTCTTGACTCTAAACCACAGGTCTGGACTTTGATCTCTCTTCTTTTCCACCTGCTCCTGTCCTCACTCAGGAACAGGAAAGGATGAAGGCTCTCTGCCCTGTGAGAGCTTTAAGCACTTACATGCAGAGAACAGCCGAATGGAGAAAAACAAATCAACTGTTTGTGTGCTTTGCAGCACTTGCTACCGGAAAGACCCTATCAAAGCAGCGCCTCTCACACTGGGTGACTGAGGCCATTAAAAGGACGTACAGTAGCAAAGGTCAACAGGTGCCCTCTGGAGTGCACACTCACTCTAATTGGGGCTTGGCCACCTCGTGGTCACTGTTCAAGGGTGTACCAGTTGCAGACATTTGTGCTGTTGCGAGTCTGCGAACTGGAGCTCATTAAACACTTTTGCAAAGCATTATAGTTTGGATGTTACTGCGTGTGATGTCACTTAGGCTGTCCTTTCTAACACACAGTAGAAAGCGACCTTGAGATGCCTATTTAATAAAGGCGGACGTTCACACTGGGATGCATTTTACTGAGCATTTCAAGGGTTGAATGAATTACGTTCCCATAGCATATGTTGCACCGAGAAACGTGACTGAAAGGGAACTGAAAGTTATGCACCATAACTCATGTTCCCTGAAGGAAGGGAACGAGGTGCAACATAGTTGGCCCTTTTCAATGCTGAAAGCTCGGTGAAGTGCATCTTGGAGATTGATGAATGGGCGTCAGCGGCTTAAGTACCCAGAGGGCGGGGCCTCTGGTGCGACGCTTTTGCCCCTGCCGTAAAGGCGTGAATGTATTCCTTCAGGTAATCGCGCGGGGGCGCAATTCCCATAGCATATGTTGCACCTCAGTCCCTTCCTTCAGGGAACATGAGTTATGGTGCATAACTTTCAGTTTTTCTTCCTGCACCAGGTCTCCAGTTGTTCTACCTCCATAATTTAAGGAAACTATGCTTTTACACTGCATAAAATAGTTTACTCAAATCATTGGAGTGGCCGTTGCGGTGGAAGAAGATTATATGCAGGGGATATCGTTATGTGGCTTGAATGGTGTTCTTTCTGCTCTGTCATTTTTGGGTTGACCTTCTGAACCCAACCTGCAACAACATTTATTATTTTATTTTTTTTACGTTTGTGTAACTGTTAGTTTGGACACACTGAGTCACATACAGGTAGTCCCCGACTTACAAGCACTCTTACTTACGAGGTTCCGGACTTACAAATATGCATCTCATAAAAATAAATAAAAAAAATAAAAAATTTGGGTGATCCTACTTACGAATTTCCGACATACAAGCAGCTCGTAGGTACGGAACTCGCTCGTAAGTCGGGGACTACCTGTATTGTTTTTCTATTTATTATTCACTAAATTGAACCATGCAAAAAATACAAAATAGTAACAAATGCACTCAATGAACAAATGTAAATTTCATATAGTGAGCTACTCTAGAAGTATCCAACAACCACCTTGTGTTTCTGCATGTGTGTTCTGGTGGTCCTATTACAGCTGGGAAGAAGTCATCATTCTTAAGTACTTTTACACTAACTAAATAGTCTAAATAGTCTGTGTTTATTAAACCTTAACAACCAAATCTACATTTACCGGTAATTTACAATGATTTGTCAATAGCTTAAACTAAATTACTCTTTGCAACCACATAGCAGCACATTGACAATTTGTTCTGTTGTTCTTAATAGCTTCATATTACTCATTGTTAAGGAACTAATCACCACTGTAATTTAAAATTAGCTGTGTGGTTACTTGAATCAAATTCCTATCAAAGCAAACAAAATCAAAAACTTTTTTGTGTGTTTAGTTTTTATACATTAGGAAAAAAAAAACATTTCCCAAGACATCAGTGATAAAAATATAACATTATAGTGAATGTAGAAAAACAAAAATCAGTGGAGGCGGCACTGTGGCATCGTTGGTAGAGCTGTTGTTTCTCAGCGACAAGGTTGCTGGATCCAAACCTGGTAGTGGGCCTTTCTGTGTGGAGTTTGCATGTTTTCTTCATGCATGTTACATGTTTCCTCAGATGATGTATGTCCTAAAATAATCTGTGCTTGTTAAAGAGAAGACATGAAGTCAGTTATGCTGGATCCTCACCAAACGCTTTTCACGCAGCCGAAGCAGCCACTTTACATTGAAAGTCTATGTGGCCGGGCATCTTGGTGCAGCGGGGCGTGACGCGGCGCGTCTTCAGCATTTCAAGCAGAGCAGCAGCGCCCGGCAGTCCCTTTCTACGCACGCGTGCATCCGCAGCAGCCGAGCAGCCGAGCAGCAGAAGCAAGAATATTCTTGCTTCTGCTGCTCGCCGCGTCGCAGCAACCAATCGGGAGCGACTCTGCTATGTGATGACGCAACGACAACGGGACTTTTTGTGGACTTTTGAAACTTATGCTGGATCCCCACCGCACGCATCTCGCGCAGCCGAAGCAGCCACTTTACATTGAAGTCTATGGGGACGCGAATCTTGGAGCAGCGGGTCGTGTCGCGGCGCATCTACAGCATACAAGCAGCGCGAAAGTGAGCAGCAGCTGTTTCCTACTCCCGCGTCGCATCCGAGCAGCGACTGTGCTGCTCGGCAGCACAGCTGTGGAAGCACGGCATTCCGTGCTTCCACAGCTAGATTCAGCTCGCTGCTCAGCAGCAAACAATCAGGACCAATCAGGAGAGACTCTGCCATGTGATCACGCAACGACGACGGGACGGAATTAGGTGGGCACCGCGCGAAACGTTTAACAGATGAAAAAAATCCCGCGGTAAACATGGAGGAGAAACTTACAGCAGGTCGTCAAACTGGGGGCGGGTGACACGGAAGTACCGCTGAAAGCGCTCCTCGTCTGCGCGCAGCTCCTGGATCAGATGGTGAAATTCACCGAATCCATGACGCCTCTCTAATGTGGGGTGAATCCAGAATCGTCGTTGTGCACGGCGTCTGCGTGTTGCTGCTTTGTAGATTAAGTACAAGGCAATTCTTCGTATTGCGTCCGCCATTTTTCTGAGACCGGAAATAAACAAACACCGGAGCGGAAGAGGACCAACACGCTCCTCCTCCCACTGCAGACGCGTTAGATGAGGACAGTCATCTGTTGACAAGCAGCCAGTACAGTGCGTTTGGAGATTTTTGGAAGCGCAATATGCTTTAGGTGAGGATGAGGCATTACCCCGTCGAGCCTCCGTGGCGAAAACAGCCTCCGGTAGGAAACCTGGCATTTTTAAAGTTGCTGCTGTCCACTCGAGCGTACATCACCCCAAACATTAAAAAAAAGTTTTAATCTCAACAAAGACTTTTGGAGTTGCAGTTCGGCTCGTAGAAAACCCACTCAAGTGTTAACAAGGCTCACGTATAGCTGATTTTATCTGTTCGGTGCACAGAAAAACAACACATATCTGACCGGGAAGGGAGCCAGACGCTCCTCCCACTGCGCGTCTGCAGACACGTTCGGTGGGAACAGACTTCTGTTGACAAGTAGCAAGCACAGTGCGTTGGGAGCTTTTTGATGCGTTTAGTGGGATGTAGCATTAGACTTCTGCAGCCTCAACAGCCACCTAAAGGAGATACTTTTTTTTTATCTGTTGCATGCACACAAGGACAGTTGCACACAAACACCGCAAAATGCTTAGATTGAACCAGACCTCACTCATCCAGCACACTCACTCTTTGCCCCACTCCCCTCAGGACGGAGGTTGAGGAGCATCAAGTGTAGAACCACTAGACTGAGGAACAGCTTCTACCCTGAGGCTGTTAGACTCATGAATAAATAAAAATAAAAAAATAAACACTGCAAAATATCACATCATACTGATGCTGATCTGTTTTCTTGTTGCTGTGTTCATCTGTGTTCATCTGTGACCATCTGCTCATACAAACTCATGTTCGTGCTGCTGTTTATTCCCACTATATTAGGCTTAGTGTATTACTAGTTGATGTTTTTCTTAGTTAGTTCTAGATGTTATTACTGTTTTTCTCTTTCATTTGTTGTTGGATGTAACTGGGACCTCGTGTACATAATCTCGTTTTCATCACATGTACCACATGCGGTGCAAATGACAATAAAGACTCTCTGACTCTGACTCTGACTCTGATAAGCCTTTTTGGCACACATGAATAAAATACTGATACACGAAAGGCCGAGCTCCTGTCCCCTTTAACAGGAGGAGCCTAGAG